>JAZHYW010025894.1:0-51189 GCA_037355805.1 Ixodes ricinus | reverse complement strand
CAAATACTTTACTAGGGGGAATACGGGCCACTCCCCGCGAATACAATGGCCTCGGGGACGACAGGTTTTGCGCACTTTGAATGGGTGGATGTGTCATGGCGTTGCGGTTTTCCCCTTTAGGGTAGGATGGTGACTAGCGCCGTCTCTCGGTGCGGGATATTTTGCTACCGGCCGAACTCTCTCAATATGTGGACGCTGTTCGGTCGCGGCGACGTAGGTCGTCTCTTGAATTTAAAAACCAGCGAACACTTCATTGGTGACTCACTTAGAGGGCGCATATACGTAGGATGAGCTCTATGTCTACGTTCTGTTAAATAAACCGCACGCATGTAGCTCGATTAGCGGGTATCAAAATTTGTACGAGCGGTTTTGAAAGCTGCTCTAACAAGTGTGCTTAGTCATAATCGCAGTTCAACGCAGAACGAAGCAAATAATAATAAGGAACTATGTCGACACGAGAAGCACGTTTAGAAGGCACAGCTATGCGTTGTCATATACTTCACTGCAAAGTATTTGCTACTATGATTACCGCTAAAGCGCCCGAGAAGGCACCTTTAGTGAACGGCCCTATTTTCGCGAGCTCGGTATGTCGAGAATTTTTTAAAGTGCTGGGTTCGGGAATGTTTGGCTGGAGCAAAATTCTGAAATCAGGAGTGGGGTTGTGTGTATTAGATATGAGAGGATTTAATGAAGTGGTCCATTTCTCTCTATTTAACTTGCAAATAGATGGTGCTTTGCAGCAGCTCAAGAAAACAGGAAAAATATTCAGAAAGCTGGGAATAATTTTTCATTACTTTGTGAATAGTCAACATTATTCCTAATAGACCATGCCGGCCTTGAACAAAACTGGTTTGGGTTATTTTAGTATTTCTAGATTGATAATTGAAGGTGCGAACTCAGATTCCACTTATAAATGTCATTGGACATTTTTTTTTTGAAACTATATTTATTGCACATCGAACAAATCTATACAGCTTTGCATTCAGAAAACACATATCCCTTTTAACACACACAATAACGGTTTGAACAAGTATATACAGCTCAGCATTCAACACAGATCTCTTTTTACACACACAATAACGTGATTTGATCTCGAGGGAACCGAAAGAATGAAAGGTGTTTGCCTGCAAGGTCCGGTTCTTGCAGTAGAGAACGGAGCACACTGCCCCTCCTGTCATCTTCTTTGACTGCTTACTGCGGCGAACGCGTCATACTTGGTGCACTACCGCGGAGAAGGACGCCGGTATCAACAAGCGGCGCCAGGTTGCTCAATGGTGGCCGCTGAAACTCGTCGCGCCCGGCCTGGCCCGGCGACCGCGTGATTGCCCGCCCGCGTTTGCCATCGTCGGTGACGCATATTGGCAACACCTCCTATGGTCACCTGCTCCGGCGAGAGGAGAAAATGAGAGAGGGGGCGAGAGGAAATAGGGAGAGGGACACACCCAAATTATCCCGCGCCACCAGGGGAGGAATCGGCGCGGCCATCACTCCGTCTAATGCAAATGAGCGGAGTGTCCCGTATTCCCCTATGTAGAAGTATTTGGTTTGAGTGTCGTCTCCCGGAATAAACGAAGTTGGATCAATGCGCCTGCGGCGTCGACGTTCTTCCTTCCTCCGAAAACGAACCGGTCGCGCCGTAAGCTGTGTGACAGGTTGAGTTCCGCGTGAATGTAATTGAATCGCACCTTTGTGGCCGGATACACGGTTAGAAAATTAAGGCTCTAGTTGCGCCTTATGCAAGAGGTACGAAGTGACAATTCTCGTCCTGATTTTCTAATTGACTGACCCTGTTGCAAGTTCGCGCTTGCTTCCCGGCTTTATTTTTACGGGTAAAAATCAGCACAGGGACACGGACAGAGTAGACGACGGAAGACCAACACGGCGCTGACTTACAACTGAGCTTAAAATTAAGTTCCAACTAACCCATGCGTCAACGCTCTAGCCGTTACATAGCGTTGACGGTTGTAACGGTTACTAAAAAAACCGTCAGAAACAAAAAACCACAAAAAAAAAGAAAGAGGCAAATATCGATATTTTGCTTTTAGCACTAAAGCGCTTATAATATAGTCGACCCGTGATTTCTGTTTGCGAATATTTACTGCGTTGAAAGGCATATCTATGCCAGACACGGTCAAAGCTCGGCTCGGGAACCTCATGCGGCTCTTCAGGGTCCAAGCGCGGCTTGCGGCTTCCTGAACAACCTAGCGCCCCTCCCCGAAAGCGAGTCACCGGCACATATGTGCTTCATACGAAGCACAGATGTGCCGGTGACTTCGCTTTCGGCACTCGAAGCAACGCAGTCAAACGCACTCAAACGCAAGTGTCTGCACCGGCCTTTAGGGTTGTAAATGTTGGGCCATAGTTGCTGTACAGTTCGTTTCTTTTTCTTATTTTTCATATTTCGCTATGAAACATGTGAGAGAGCGTCTTCCGGCTCGAGATCTTTTTCCTTTAAGGCGGTGCTTAGCTATCATTTACCACGTATTTGTTTTTGTTTTTTCTTGCTCTATGATCACGTGTTGTTTACATCGAGAATCAGCGCGAAGGGTGACACCGCACAGAGAAAAATCATAATGCTTCCCCCGTGAACAACTCGGCAAGCATAACCATATGCCAGACTCCATCTCAGGTTAGACGCTGAGTAACATGCCCTTCAGAGAGCACACCGGCACACACGTACGTACGCATACCCACACGCATACGCATAAACGCCGACGCACACACGTGCACACGCACGCTCGCACACATATACAGAGACGCACACACACACACACACAGGCACGCACACACGCACGCATACACGCGCGGCACACACCAAGGAACACATCAAGGCACAGAGTTGTAACAATAAAAAATGGTCGTTCACGAAGCGTATACAAGACATGAAGAGCAAAACGCAACCATCAAATACACGCTGGGCAGTTAAAATCCACCATAAACAAACCGCAGAGGAGCGCAACATCTAACACTCTCTACTTCGTTTCAGTTAAGTCCAGACGCAGAAAACGCTACGAGCTAATGGAGCCACTCAAGCAGCATCCAAAGGGCTAGCCACGTGGCATTTTCTGTTTGTGACTAGTTCAGCGATGATAGAACACGTGCAAAAACATGACGAACACCATGATGGTGCCCTTTTGACGCTCTTTGATGGGTCCCATTAGCTCGGAGAGTCGGCTAGTTCTGGACTTAAGCTGGGACGACGTATAGAAACTGACGTTACGGTGAGTAGTGGCGCCGTGCTAAAAGAAACGTTCTGCACATGTACCCCGAATGAAAGAAAGCAAATTGGCGTGCTCGGCTCCTCTAGGCAACGGCGGATGGAGGGACATTTCTCCGAGCAAACGAGACAAGGAATTGGGTCGCAGTCTGACGCGCAATTTAGGGAAGAGCTTCTACCGTACGGGGGCATGACGTCTCTTTTTTCTTTCTCGTTTTATCCTTGTCTTCCACCATTTTCTCTAGCTCGTCCAAGGATCGGCAGACCTGATTAACCGATGCCAAACATTGTCAAACATTTGTTACCGATGTTCGCCATGTCGTCTTAGAAAGCCCATATTGCTCAATTGAACTTGATTTTAGCGCGATGTTTACCTCATATTGATTTTATTGAATGCGGTTTGTGATGGACAGCAGTAAATTATTCAACGTAATATGCTGTCAGGGCACTGTGAAATGTCGCATGGTATCATTTAAAGTTAAAGATTACGAAGCCTTATCAAATGGAAGGGCGATATCAGATAACGCCCCGAAAGGGAGGTTGGATGATAATTTTAATTCGCTTAATAGTTTGTACCACATTTCGTAATGTCATAGTTAAAGGACCTATAAATATTCTTGCCCGGACAGAAAATTTTAGGGCAGAAATATTCTTAAAACATCAAGGGCTGCACAATCGAACTTATGCACATTGCCCTTCTATGCAACTTTTTATCATGAATGATTAGAGCGAAAGAAGAAGTTGACAATTTTGGGAAAATTCAGAAGAAAAAAAGTTGTACGAGTCGTTCCTTATATTCAATTATTTCCTTTTTCTAAAACAATATAGGAATACCTGGGCGCTTGACTGTTGTCCGCAAACTTTTCATGCATTTAATTTATGAAATAGTTGAGTCCCAGACGCCAAGTTTTAAACAGTGTATTTTTCTGAATGCTAAACAATGATGTACACAACACATGATGACACCAGTGACACACAAAGAAACAAAGATTCTGCTGCCACATTATTTATTTTAAAGACTGTTTCTACATAACGTTATTTGGGAGTTCACTTCAATTTTAAACACGCTCATTTATATTGATCATAAGAGAGAAAGAGTCTAACGAGTGACTTTTTCGAGCCTGCAAAGAATAGTATCTCACTTGTGAAGGGGTTATGACTTAAAGTTTAATTAAATGAACACAATGGTCATTGCTATTTCTATACAATACTTAATGCATAATAAGCAAGAGCATACAAAATATAACTTAAATACGCTGTACAAATAGTTATTCTAAAATGGTGTTTTTGACCTTATTACGAGTCTTACTATGCTGAATATTTATATACATGGACATTAATCAAATATAAAAAAAACTAATTTATTTTAATTTCTTCTTACACATATAAAAACCTGATTATAGAAACATAGGACGCTGAGAAAAAAACTTCACTTCAGCATTTGCGCGTGAGACTGGTTGTAGTCAACTTTGATAATATATAATTGAGAGTTTATATCCGCGCCCCGAGAGAGTGGTGGGGTGACTCACTCCCGCGGCGCCCCTCATTTCCCCCTTGCTGCGGGCCCTGGTCACTCACATACAGACGACACTCGAAAGCTTCGAATGATGCAGACCATCAGGCCCTCTTCTTAGCGCCGGGCGGGGCGTCGTTTCGACAATAAAGCTTTGACACGCACACACACACACACACACACACACACACACACACACACACAGCACGCACGACGCACGACGCACACACGCACGCACACGCACGCACGCACGCACGCACGCACGCACGCACGCACGCACCACCTGCGTACGCGCGAGGCACACGCGCAGCGCAGCAGAGGCTGGTTGCACTATTTCTCCACGGTGCGCGGTGCCGTCGGGGCCGAAATGGGCTCCGATTGCAAACCCAAACTTGATAACCCGTCGAATTTGTGCGGTTTTTTAGAAAGCCGAAAAATGCTGCGCGTGTTTTCTATCGTTCTGCAATTTTTTTTATTTAGTGTTTTTCGATGATTTTGAGCAATTTTCAAATTGAAACCATGCCGTTAAACACAATATTAAAAAAGTCACTTACGCAAAAATAATTAACAATCTAATTATCCAGGACTTAAATAATTTTCCTAAATAGTCCCTTGGCCCAGGATTAAAACGATACAAGCCTTTTTTTGTTGCTACGCGTAGTTTTCGCCATATCGAATTTGTCCACCATTCGAAAAACACCTTATATATATATATATATATATATATATATATATATATATATATATATATATATATATATATATATATATATATATATATATATATATATATATATATATAGGTGTTTTTTTAAGCATAACAGATCTGTTTAAAAAAATCCGTAAAAGTTACACTTATTCCGATTGCGGAGGTGAGTTATATGGGCAGGGGGACATATTATAGGGGGATAATCGTAACGATCAGTCGGCTAATTAATTAAAATGTGTTAATTAACTTTTTAGTTATTGAAACTAGACATGGTTCCAATTAGATACTTGCTCAGCGTCATCGAAAACCCCCCAATTTGTCATTTTCAGAAAGACTTTGAGCGCGTGAGAAGCGTAGTAGTGCACTAAAGTTACCACTCGTAGAGCGGGTTACAAGGCCGGGGCTAGATAAGAGACGGAAAAATCGCTCGGGCGCCTTATCGCAACCTCTAGCTTTGTACCTGCTCCACGAGCAGTAACTTCACTGCACTTACTACGCTCACGCGCTAAATCATTCTAAAAATGACTGATTTAGGGTTTTCGATAACGCGGAGCAAGTTTCTAGTTGGAACCTATAATATTTTCGTTAATTAAAGAGTTAATTAACGAATTTTAGTTAATTAGCCGACTGATCGTTACAATTAGCCCCCTATAATATGTCCCCCTGGTCGTATAACTCACCTCCACAAGCGGCATAAGTGTAACTTTCACGGATTTTAAAACAAATCTGTTAAGCTTAAAAAAACACCTACATATATATATATATATATATATATATATATATATATATATATATATATATTAAAATAATTGCCCTTAAGGAGATGGTCGTCCTGATCAAGGAGAAGGTCGCGCCAAAAAAAGTGGTGTCTGCAGAAACGTTTCAAGCCTGGTAGATTATTCGGTTATCTGAGACATAGAATATATGTACGAGGAGTGTCATCCCTGGAAATCTGAAGTAATTTCCAGGTAAAAGATACTTTAAACAGGGGCTGGGCGTCGATTAAAAGTTTTATCCCGATTAATCGCCACCCTTTAATCGATTAATTAATCGATTATTCGCTGTCGTTCATTTTTATGCATAATATTTTTAAACGTCAAAGTTAATATTAGTTTTTTTTGGTTTTGCATTTGCTGAATATGACGTAAAGGGCGGAATACGTAATTTCTATTATGAGTCAACGTTGCTGTGTAGTTAAGAACAGTTCAAAGGCACTCGCGCCCATATATTATTTCTTCAGCTGCATAAAATGTAGAGGTTTGTTGATATTAACCTGCAAGAGCGACTTCCTTTGATTGTTCACACTAGTCTCTGCTGGGCAAAACTGACACTCAAGCGGGGTTGAAATTGGCCGGGACACGTGTAACCTTCTGCAACTTCTCAGGAGTTACAAATCTTGCTCCTACAGTTTACTTCAGGCTACATTTTGACCTAAAGTTTGCCCTTCATTAAGGTGTTATCGTCCACGTCTGCATGGTGAAACCGTTTAGTTTTACTTCATTTTGGTTCGTTAAAATATTACCGATTAACCGGTTAAAATATTTTATCGCGATTAAAGCATTCATTGATTAATCGGTAGGTTTATCGATTCATTGCCCAGCCCTACTTTACACAAAACGTCGATGACTCATTGTTGCACTAACTGGTCAGCATCTTCTAATTATCTGTGGAGCCTGATGACAGGAAAACACAGTAGTCCTCAAAGTATCAAATAAAATTAAATATCCTATCTAACGCTATGGGAAAATCTGACAGCATTTTGATTAATTCCATCACAACAGTTTGCATCATAAACTATAATGAACTGTAGAGAAATGCCTTACGGTGCATATTACGACGGAACGAATAACACTGGTGAATACTCTGGTGAACAGGAATGGATCCAATTGGAAGAAGAATTCACACTTTACAAATACGTAACAAGGTAACACAAACATCTAAACGGCGATGTTAATTTACCCTGAGACTGGAAAAGAAGAGGAAAACTTGAGTTGAGTTTGAGATGTTGTCCCGTCGATTTCTTCAACCTTCTATGTTTTGATGTTTCTTCTCTTCCCCAATCTCAGGTAAAATCAACATGGCTCATTTTCACTTGTTCGCCTGCACCCTTACTATATCTTCTATTATATACATCTGACTTAACCAAAAGCCCTTCAAGCGATTGACGAGCCACTTCGCGATCTTTTAAGATTTCGTATGGAATTCACTGTTTCCCCTCATCTTGAACTACCTTTGGAACGTCCGTATGACAGAGAGTTCAGGTATTTAAGCGAGCTTGTTCTACCTTGACACTCCTTCCCGAAGCAGCCCCAATAAATTTCACTGGAACACAGCGTCCCTTAACAGTAGTACGAGCGGAAGAGAAAAACGTTAAAACAAACGCTAAAAATTAAAAAAATAATAAGCAACATTAGGATCATGATGACGATGACGATACATTGCATACGTAGGTATTGCACCGCCGTACTCAAAGATTAATAAAAGGAAATTTGATGAAGGTCGGGAGAAAAAGGTATAAGAACAAAGCAAACTGTATAATCCAAGAAACAAGAATTTAGATGAGGCTCGAGTGCCCCTTGAAGAATATAACCTCCGCAATGCTCCACACTATATGGGAACGTTACTTCGTTGCACATGCAACCGCCGCTCCAGGACACAACCCTCGAACCTTTCCCAGAGGGGGCGTGAACGTGTCCAATGTGGTCACGCCAACCTCTCGTCGGGCGGAAAGATGTGGCGCGTACAAGAACTGCGCTTTGATGAAGTGACGGCAGTTTGAAGCATCGTCGGTTACACCCGCTTCTGCGTAAGATGAATTGCGGTCTAGGCTACGAGCCATCGTAGCCAATCCAGTGCCGTCTGAGTGTCAGGTGATCTTATAAGCGGACTGCAAGTTTGTCTGCTTCTTTTGCAGGGGTGGTAATGGCGTCAGAACGCAGAGCCCTGATTGGTTCTGAATGCAGGATAGTGGGTAGACCTCAACGCAGCTTGCTTTGAGGCCTTCCCTCTATCCTTCATTCAGAGCCAATCAGAGCTCGGCGTCTTTCTGACGTCAGCGCAACTCCTGCGTAAGAAGCAGACGACTTGCTCTCCGCGTAGAGTGGCGCTGAACTGGCCGAAATGGCTGGCATTTTATACCATTCCACTAATCACCTTCTGCCCGCCGCCATCTTTTTCTACTGGGCTGTGGAACGTGTTCTGAGAATGCGCAGTGTTGCTCTCTTCTGAGGAATATTAGAGGCCGCGCATGCGTCCAACACACGTTCAAAAGGTTTCTTTTTTACTTTAGCGTGGGTGCTAAGCAGTGGAATGGCTGTGTATACAGCATCCGTTGTTGTCCATCGTATACGCTGAAACGGCGGGGTATAGAGCGACCACATTATGCGGGCGGCGTCCCCGCAAAGCAGTTTCATCTCCCACGAGTCCACAATCGAGACGTTGGGAGTATAATAACAGCACTGAAGGAAAACAAACAACCCTCGCTTCTTCAATCGACGCGGGCAAGGAGGGCCAAACAGCCGTGGCACGTCCGAACGCCCTCGGACGCGGTCGGTTTGTTTGCTCCACCCGTTGAGGCTTCTTGTTTCTTTTCGGCTGGATTTGCATATCAAAGCTCAGATGGATGGCGGGAACGTCGCACGCGTGCTGCTTCGAGTTTGTCGGCACTGAGTTAACCCGCGCCTATATGTCTGCGATAACGTTCTTTATTCAACGAGAATTTCGCAACACTCGAGGATACTTCAGGAGATTTTGCTCGCTTTGTTTTGTGTGCGCGCATGTCTGTGTGCGTGTGTGTGTGTCTGCGCGTGCGTGTTCGTGTGCGCATGCGTGTGTGTGTGTGTGTGTGTGTGTGCGTGTCTGTCTTCATGCATATACGTTGGCGCGCGCGCCTGTCTGTGTTTGCGTGGATTCTTTGTCGAGCGAGATTCCGTTAGAGTTCTCGCATTCATAGAAGTTTGAACAAAATGAACCGAGAGTTTTATAGTGTTTGTCTTGGGGCTGGCGAAATTGTTATCGCCGGCTCTTAGAATGCCGTAAACATTGACTTTTTGGTAATTAAGTAGACCTGAAGCGCTAACCTTCTCACAAGGTTTAGACATATCGAGTCGCAGATAGATTTTACTTCCTTTCTTCTCAAAGGGACACTGAAATGTTGGGCTCGAGTTTTACAAATGGTGCACTGCGACCTAATCCCACCGGTGCGTAAGCATGTGTACTGAGTGGGAAGCCGTACCTCTGTTGTGTTATGCGAAATTAAAAGCGCTCTACTTTTCGTCTGGAAACAAAGTTTGAAAGTTCACTTTGTCCCAAAACACGAGGACCGCCAATCTCGACAGACAATAGAATGATCGCAGCAAATAATGGTCAGGAATACCATTAGACCAGAAATATGCGACATGCGCAAGGAAGGTGGGACATGATGCTCATTGTCTCTGCGTACATGCTAGTTTTTGCTTAATCTTACTTTGAAGTTTTTCATTCGCTGGTTCGCTTCTATTGTTCGCCCTGTTTGACCGTTTCCGTATTCTACAGTGAGCTCACAACCGTTTTTTGGAGTGCACTATTATTGCCCTGCCAGCACTCGTTTACGTTCGACGCTTCAAAGGTTCCTCTGGTTTAGGTGTGTAATGAATAAGTTAACTTGGTGACGGAAATCTCAAAATGGAAACAATGGCCTTGCGGGTCGTCGAGTTCCATCATCGGTTATTGTTAAACTCGTGGGCAGAATACATGGGCGCTCGATCTGGTGGCGAGTTACGAAGTTTATCGATGCTCATTAGCCGTTCTAAAATTCATTCTGGCAACTTTGGTCAATATCATCATTTTGGGGTATCGCGCCTTATGGTGGCCCTCCGGTGACCACGCTTCGTTTCATCGTGAGTCCGAGTGCACTCGGATGCACGAATTGATACAACTACGGCCACGGAACTAGACGCGCAAATCCCGGGGCATTGTTGCACTTTATTCCTCTAGCCCCGGGATCTCTAAAATATTCCGGCTCGCGTGCCAGGTTCGGCCCGCAGGGTCGTTCCGGCTGGCCCGCAGATGGACGCGGTCTTTCCAGTGACGCACGGTCCGCGGCCCGCTGCAAGAAAAAAATAAAAACAATAAACGCGCCTGAAAAAGAAAAAGAAAAATGGCGCCGCGATACGCGCTAAAATTGCAAACGAACATATGAAAAGGAATAAGAAAAAACTACACCAAAACGCCTCCTTTGTCGCCACAATATCTATTTTACATTACCAACCATACTACTCCTAGTTTCCTGTTCCATGTCTGCGTAACTATGACAAAATGACTTTCCGTTCTCATGTAAATCATGCTTAGTGTTATGTGTCATAACGCTTCCATAAATTGCCGCCATAAGATCAACCATTCACCTTAGTGTTGTGCAGTGTGTGAATATTCCAATGTTCCTACGCGCCTTGATTTGTGCTTTTTGAGTTCCCAGGGGGACATTAATTTTGTAATCTCATAATTGCCAACATATTTCACTTAAAAAGAACTAAACATATTAAGCCACCTCACCTTTTTTTGTTCCCTAGTTTATATTTACATATTTAAATTCTTATTTAGCCTTATTTAGTTGGTGTTTCCTTATGTGTATTAACTGTCTTCCTTATTTTCTGGCCCTCGAGGCTGCGGCAGGTCCCCAATCCGGCCCCTTAGCCAAAACGTTTGAAGACCTCATCTTTAGCCGATGGCAGAACACGCACATAAAAAAGATACTGCGGAAATCGCTGCGGAGGTTCTATCGTCATTGACAGGTGGAAAACTAAGTAAGAAGCTCCGCCCACCTCTTTTCACTTTAGCGGAGAGAACGTTGGAGAGGACGTCGCCTCCCCTCCAGCGTTCTCTCTGCTAAAGGGAGAGAGGTGGGAGGAATGTCCGCGTCGTTCTTGACCCGTCACCAACGATAGTTGAAATGGGCTGACGTTTTACACCGTCTTGTACTGCGTTGCGTATTGCGCACACCACGAACCCGTCTGACGACTGGTCTGGGAACACCACTGAGAGTAGTCCTGCAAAGCTGTCCTGCACAGCACTATAGCGTCCGACTGGAGCCACGGGCTGTCTCACGCGCAGCGCGGCAACCCAAATCAGCCCTTGAGATAACTCATCTCAAGACACTTCTTCGTCAGCACGCATCGCCCGCGGGCAGTATGAGCTGAGACACAAAATACGGCATTTTTCTGCACCTGTGGTCCCCCAAATGCTCACTTATCTCTCCGTTTGTGATATATCTCAAAGGGTGCGACGTCAGCTTTGCATTTTATTACTACCTTAAATCAAAACCATTTCAGATACAGGCAGGTAGCCCAGCGAAAGACGAAGGACTGTTTGAGCTCATACTGTCCGCTGTAGTATGTTTGTATTTGCTCGTCATTGCGCCGTTCCGTTGCCGATGGTAGCCTCGCCCGCTGGGCGTCCCGCTCGTGTTGTAGCAAAATTTGCTTATTTTCGTCCGTTTTGTGAGACGGCTTCGCCCGCTTAGTGTTCAACATGCTTCGCCAGCAAAGTTGACGTTCTACGTCCGTTTCGCGAGACCAACGTCTTCGCCTGCTTGGAGTCTCGATCGCGTTGCTACCGAAGTTGCCATCCTTGGTCCCTTTCACTGACCTTCATGTTGCTTCCGGCCTCTCGAGCTATACGCAAAATCATCTCACGTGGTCGCGCAGTCTCCTCGGAACGTCGCAATCGCTCCCACGCACCGGCGGCACGATTGCAACGTCTGAAGAAGATCCTCTTTCGGGGAGGGAAGGAACTGCGGATCACGTGGTCTAGCCACAGCAGACAACGGCCGATCCGTTGGTTACCAACAGATGGACAGACACGAAAGTGCGGAGGGATTGCTCGGGAATGTTAATATGACGTACACCGTGACGTTCCACTCTTGACGCTGTTTGATTCGTCCCGTCGGCACGTAGCATCGGATGCGGCCCAACTTAACAGCGAAGAAAGTGCAATGAAGGACGGGGTTGAAGACTTGCACCCAAGCCGGTGACACGAGGCTAAGAATTTAGCGCATTGCGTCTAGGTTTGCTTCGAACTCGGATCCAGTCAACACCTACTTGACAATGCCGTAGCGCTAGATCTTCCACGCCAGCTACCACCGGTCACCGTTGAGCCTAAATTGAACAGGAGTGTTGCGATCGGCGGGAACTCGTGGTTAATCAGTGGGAACATCTGTCCCAGCCGAATGCGAACGCAGCACCCTTCCTCCAGCAAGTAACTCTTCCGGCCTTTTGGCGTGCGTAGCATCTTTGAAGGAGGCAGATAGAGCTGCGCTTAAAATTTTTACACCATAGAGATTGACAAGACATCACAAAGGCTAAAACATACTTGCGTCACGTGTTTATTTAGACAGTAGGAAGTTAGTAATCAGCCCCAACGGGCGTCTGCTGACTCCGCAGTAGATGAGATGTTTACGTAGCCTATGCAGTACAATTGGGGTTTTCAACGTGCACCACGCAGTAGTGATACATGACCGCACGCCGGTGCGATGCTCATTCAGATCGAAACGGGCTGCGAAATGTCGCGGCTTTCAAAGAGAGAGAGAGAGACAAGAGCGCGCGTGCTCTTTTACGAGAAACGTAACAGGCTCGTAGTCGCCATAATCGCGTCGGTCTGCGTCCTTAGGGAGAATCGTGGTTCGTGCCAGGCAGATGAGACGATAAAACGGAGCTAATTAACACGCCATAAAGCTAGGAGATATTCAGTCGTTACGTTCCCCTCGCTCGCCATTTTTGTGCACCTCCCCGGCCGTGTTCGGCCGCTACGCAGGCGGTAATCAGTGCACAGAGTCGAAATCCAATCGTAGCGAGCTCTATACTGTGAAAGAAAACAAGAGAACACAGATCGACCTGAAAAAACGCTGTTTAATGAGAATCGGTCTGCGCAAACTGCATTCCGGCGTTTCTTAATGTGCAGTGCGCTTGAGAATAAGAGAGAAGAAATACGTGAAAAGAAAAATGGTTGGGCTTCAGTAATTAGAGTTTTCACCTTGTACTGCGGTTCATTGTTTAAACAAGCTCGAACATCGAAGAAACGTACGTTTCCTGCTCTTTCAATTTCTTAGTGTAGCTTTCGTTTTCTTTCGTCATGAGACTGAAAAACCGTCCTTAAACAGGTGAAGCCTTGTTACCAAAATGCAAATTTTAGTCGTTTTTTATTATTTTTTTTGTTTCTGGAGAAAAAGTGCCAGAATTTCATCTAAATCAAAACACAAAGCAAACCGGCCTAACGGAGCAAAATGGCAGTTCAGAAAACCGAGGGAATCTCGCTTGGAAGGCACACATATCATAGAAACTGCCGGAATCCCTTTGCGGGAGGGTGTCTAGTGTCATAGACCAATAATAACACTGAAATTGCTCCTAGTTGCTTCTCCTAATGAGTGTTCCATTCTTTTCGCCCATGCTTCTTTTGTTTGTCCAAGCGTCAAGCTCAAACCGCTAAACCTATATTATATATATATATATAACTCCGGCCGAAACGTCGAAGAATAAATCGTCCGTTGTTGCTATTTTCACCAAAGGTTTTTTTCTTCCCAGTTATATACCCATGCCTTCGGCCTCCCGCCACCATGCCCGTTGTATATAAATAAAGATATCAGTGTGTCGAACCGAAAAAAATACGGGTTCGGTTACGGTTCAGGTTCAGGTAAATTTATTTTGTTCCGGTTCAGTTCCGGTTCGATTAATTCGATTCGCGAACCGGTTCGGAAATTATAAATTACAAATTGCAACATCAAAATAAATTACAAATAAAACATCTGAAATCAGCACATACGAAACGGGATACATCGTCGAAACTAGTAGTGCATAACGTTTATAAAAGCCTGTAGCCAATGCAAGCGGCAAACAACGACTGTCTGATGACAGGGCTGTCTGTCACGGGCGCTAACTCCAGCGTCTGCTGAGAGTTAGCGCCCGTGATCCCCCCTCCCCGAGGTCACGTGACCCCCCTCCCCGTGCCTTCCCTCCTCCTCAAGAGCTGCGCTCTAATTCGGCGTTACAGGGAGTTGTAAACGGCTTTCATTTTTTTCCCGCATTTATCGAGTTTCCGGTACAAAAAAATACGGCATGTAAATCTTGACACTTCATAGCTCGATATACTCTGACCGTTGGTTGGGGCAGCGAAGAGCAGATATAATTCATGAATGCTCATTTCAACTGTAAATAAAATTTCTTTCTCTCCCTCAAACGTTATCAAACTCCACAGCCTTTTCTTTTCTCATTCCGATGGAAGCAAGCTTCAAGAACTCGCGCGTTCTAGAAACGTGTTATGAAATCAGCACACAGCAGCATTTAGGATTTACGAGATTGTAGGAAAATAAAATCCCGTGACGCGATTTTTTTTGTTTTTGCACAGCCTTTCAATTTTTTTTTTTCGTGCAAGCCGCGACCAGCGCAATACTGGTTCCTATGTCAAGATTCATGGATGCAGCGTTTGTCAAGATTCATGGATGCAGCGTTTATATTCCTTAGACTGAGTGGAGAAGAAAAATATGTAAGCGAGGTGTGTGTCAGTTGACGGCACTTAAAAAACAAATGGCATTGATAGCACATTCATTGTCCACAGCGCGTGGCCGAACCGTTTTGACATGAGCCGGTAAGCGTTATTTTTTCCGGTTCAGTTCCGGTTCGGGTTCATCGTGATAACAATATAACGGTTCGGGTTCGGGTTCAGTTCCGGAAAATATACCGGTTCGGTTCCGGTTTTCGGTTCCGTTCGGTTCCGGTTCGACACCCTGAGATATATATATATATATACATATATATTTGTTTTATTATTATTATGCATTGGAGTTTTACTTTACTCTAAGAAATGCCTGCGCGTCCACTTACCCAAAAAACACTCGAAGAGCCAATCTATGCGATCTACGAAATCAGCTCAGTGAATGATGAAGCGGAACATCTGTTTCTACCTCAAAATTAGGTCTGCGCTGTGGCGTTACGCAATGCAAGCATGACGCTTTGCGAAAAAATTGGGTTGTGTGTAAGTTTTTCTACAGTTTAGAACTTGGTCTGCCTCAACGGGTGACGAGTCTCCCAGCTGTAGATGAGAAATTCAACCAGTGCAGTACAACCGCTAGCCTGGGGTCTTTAACGTGCACCACGCAGTAGTGATACACGACGGCACGCCGGTACGATGCTCATCCGGATTGAAACGGTACACTGTAAAAAATAGTTGTTAAATAACATACATGCAATAGAAAATTTCTATTTTTCTACAGAAAATGTTTGTAAGATAGTGAAAATGGACTTTTTTTACCCAAATAAACTGATCATACCTGTTTAGGTTACAAAGCAGAAAATTTCTTGAAACGAAAATGACTTTCATTATTATAACAAAACATTAAAAGAGATTGTTTGTTTTTTAACAGAATTTTGCGTGAAACAAAACTGACAGAATATATCTCTCTCCAATTGACAGAAAATGCTGGTACTTGTCATAAAACAGTATTTTTTCCTTAAATCACAGTGCATTACTTGCCTCCGCGTCCTTCGTATTGCTTAGGGGATGTACCGCTCGTTGAAATCCGAATGGCGGATAACCTTCGTAGTGAATTCTCCAGGGTTCGAGTTCGAAGAAAGTTAAACATGCCGCAACAAAATTTGGATTGCACTTGAAGGGATTCGTACGCTGACGAAGCGTAGAATATACGGAGCTGCAGAATGGGGCAAATATATAGAATGCTCCACCCGGTCGGGTGGTGTCGACATTGTTTTCAACCCGTCCCAAGGCAACACGAGAAAGATGATTTAACTGTATTGCTAATTATTTGTGTGTAATTCTCATGAAAATATTCTTCGGCTTGTTGCTCGTTTGTTTCCCAAGTTTTGATAAAAGAAATTGTGAAGTCCTGAACCGTATTGAATGAGTGGTCGCAACTCGATTGCAAGTTTCAATAGCGTGGCAATGCTGATTCGTAATGAGGAATAAGAAGTAGTTCACCTTATTTTTCAGCTACGTCGGTAATTTTAGGATGACTTCTGGATGACACAAATGCAGCGTGCTCAGCCGTTGCACCAACAAATGGTGATCTTCACCTTTCAATGCAGAGTTACAATAATCGCGTTAATATATCATACACGTATCGCTTTCAGCAACGTTTCAGTGATCGGATAGAGTATTTTGAGCGACACGGTAATTATATCTAATAGTCCAATCATAAAGATGAGCAAAGTGTTCTTGCCCAAATAAATTACCTGTACATCGTTGATTGTGAACTCTGCTGTAAATTATGTATCTTGTGCTGTAGATTTAATAATGTTCTTCCATATACAGGGTGTCACAGAAGAAAATTTACAGGATTTTTTTTTACCGCAAAAATAAACTAGGCATCGCCGAACGCTCATTCTCCGCCCGAAGGTAGCTCAAGAGGTCACAACCAGATGCCAAAGTTTCAGCCCGATTCGATAACTTAATCAAAAGTTATAAGTGATTTTCTGAAAATTTCAATGGGAAAATGGAGCTCATTTTTGCCCGTTTTCGGTTTCTGGTGTTATAGAGCCCCATGCATTCGAAAACTCCGTCGGCCGCCATTCTCCGATTGAAATTTTAAGAAAATCACTTAAACTTTTGATTAAGTTATCGGATCGGGCTACCTTTGGGCGGAGAATGAGCGTTCCACGATGCCTAGTTTATTTTTGCGGAAATCAAAACCCTGTAAATTTTCATTTGTGACACCCTGTATATATTTTCCAGTAAACACAAGCTTAAAGGGAGCGTAAATTGTTCTCACTACTGATAAATGTTGCATAGCTATAATGTGTGGTGTTCATAATATAGTAGCATGCGTTCTTTTTCAACTTCACGTACTGATCGCTAAAGAAAACGCAAGAGAAAATTTGCTTGTAACCTGCCAGATTTACCTTCGTCGGTTCGTGCTCTCAATGTTTGCCAGTTATCGTGTAATACTATGCTAGATAAAAAAGACTAACGGGGTCCAATTGCGCTATTACCTACGTGAAATTTAAAAAAAAATAAGGAAAACTGTGTCAGACTGGCCGGTCTCTCCGGCGAAACGTGAATCCGGTTGCTGTACCTTTTTTACTATACAAAGTTCGTACTGCTGTAGGCCTTTAGCGACCATGAGTGGAAGTCTGAAGTAATAAATGAAAACGTGCTCTCCTGCCGCAATACACGCAGTAGTTGAGGGTAGTACCGCTGGCTGACTCAACTGCTGTTTAAGTAACGGAAAAAAGACATGCTAGTTGATTATTTACCGAAATAGAACTACAGAGAGCTATAGGCTGATTTTGGAGTAGCCATAACTATTCTAAGAACGCGAACCACTTCACAACGGCAGCCACGAGCGAGAGTTCGATGTTCGGTACAGCCCGCCGGTACAGCCCAGAGATGGAGAATGGCAACCTCCCGGTTTGTCTTCTGCTAGCGGAGTTGGGCGCGTGCCCCCCTCTTTTTTACCCCGCCGAACCCGCTGAATTTCCCGGATGTATGGAGAGGGCGCTGCTGTCGAACAAAATGGTGCCACCCAGAGAGCGCTAAATTGAATGGTCTATAGACCGACATGCGGGCTTGACGTCAAGGAGCTGCGGCGGCGCTGCAATCGCACCGGAGCCAGGTGGTGTGGGCAAAACGGCGCACGTTTTGCATGGGCGTCATAGCATTTCAGCATGCCGCAAAGCTGCGTAGCCGTTAATTGCACCGAAAGGTACAGCAAAAGTAGTGGGGTATGTTTCCACAAGTTCCCGGCTGACTCTGAAAGGCGCAGAAGGTGGATAATATCTGTGGATCGAAAATAATGGTCGTCTCGTGCGGACGACCGTTCGTGCTGCAAGCACTTTCTTGAGGGCAAATGTGGCCTCCATTTCAATCTCCGTCCTGAGGCTTGCTTATGTGCAGGAAAACCGTCGTCTGATCGAGACCACCGAGATTTTGTTCCCTAGGTGTTCGAGCACAAAGCACCGGCCAAGCGCTCGTCGGTGGATCGCTACGCCCGCGCTATCAGGCGGAAGGAAATCGGCGACAGAACGTCAGTGTTGTAGGCATTACCGAAAAAAGTAACGAGATACGTTACTCGTTACTTTCAAATAAAAGGAACGCGTTACCGACCTACGTTACCTCAAAATAAAAAGAACGCATTACCGTTAGTGATAAGAAGTAACGCACGTTACTTTTGCGTAATGCTGCCCGTCTTCAAGCCGGGAGTGCATGTATTAAAGGAAAATCGGCAGCAAACTTCCGACATACAGTCGACCTGCTTCATTACTACGCATAAAAGAGTTCCTTCAGTAGCCCAGTGGAAAGACGTCCGCTTCAGACGCAGAGGGCACGGGTTCAATCCCTGTGTGGGTGTACTTTTTTTTTGTCACGCATTTTGCGATGTTTACATTTCTGTTTTTACAATTATCACTAAAAAAATTGTTGTGGACGATACGTCACTGAACTAAATGGTATGGGTAACACCATTTTTGACACCTGCGAACTCAACAAAGTCACTTTCCACAATATGCAAGGAGCATATGAATTGGGTAGCGTCCGCTTTCCGAGCTTCGCGTAACTGTTCAACAGGAATTGCAGCCAGCCATTGATCCCGACCCGTTGATGTTTCGGAAACTTGTGCACTCTGCCGCACAATGCCACTTTCAGATGCAGGACATGTGAGGCAGCTATTCACGTAACATCTTGGGAGTATTCTTTTCGGAGCCGATCACGGGAATTCACCACGGCACTCACTACAAACTGCCAACACTTTAATGTACAAAACAACTCATCTTGAAGTACAGAACAGCGAGCGGAACAAACATAACTGCAAAGAAATCGCACGGCGAACAAATGCAATTCGTCTGCTTCGTGCAAAAAAACAAAACAAAAAGAAAACGTTTTTTTTTTTTTTTCTCTATCCTCTCCAATTTTCCGTGGGGTGCGGGAGTTTCGGTTTCGAGCAGTTGCGTTTTTTGGCTTTATTAAAAAAATACGTGACTGTAGCAAAATATTAATTGGGTAGTATTCCGACACCATAATAAATCGCGTGACAAAAAAGGAAAAAAAAATTTGGGGGGTGTCAGTCTCCCTTTAACGTAAGCTGAAAAGTGCGACGAGGTATTTTATGATGCAATAGGAGTATAGGCGCAGGGCGCCCCACGCGGCGAAAGCGAAACTCAAAGCCGAGCATTTTTTTTTTTGCCGGTCGCCGCATTTTCCGACGCGATGACGGTGGTATTGGTGGTATCGTTTTGGTAGAGATGGGCAAAACGGCTCACTTCAGTGAGCGGCTCGGAACGGCTCAGCTCACTGAAATGAACCGGCACATTTGAACGGCTCACCGGCTCACTTCGGTGACTGTGGCTGCTAAGGAGCGAGCGATATCTTTGAGCCGCTCCTTTAAAGAACGAGTGAGCCATAGAGTTATTACAATAAACGCTAGAGGCTCAGCTGGCGCTAGTGTGCTGTTGCATTTTGAAGCAGACAGCAAGCAGTCTAAATTTGACTTCCGGTAATGTATTCCTATGGGAAAAAGCGAGTGCATTTTCTCTCTGCGCCCGATTATAAGAGCAAATATGACGAATAACTTGTACGTACTAGGCACATTGGAACATTTCTCAGTCACGCAGACGAAATAAATGGTCAGTTACGGCGTTTTTCTTTCAAATTCATCGCATTAAAAACGGTGCTAAAACGGCTTCGTACGTGTATTTTTGTGCACTGTCGGACACTGTTAGCGCGAACACGCCGTCGACGCTTTCCAACATGGGGGATATACGTGCCAGACGAACGAAGGACATGTAGAAAACCGAGAGAGACGGCAAGAACTACGCAGTAGCACTGGATAAGTAACTCCTTGTGCTTGCAGAAGATCAAAATGAATTGAAAGTCACGTAATATAGTCAGATTCGCAATAAATAAGTACTGCGAAGATGCTTGTTCTGGGTTCAAATGGTTCAAAGCATCACCCGCACGCTCCAAATCTTTGCAAATAAGGGGAGCCAGAGAGCAGGTGCCCGATAAAAACTGCCCGAGATGGGAAATAATAAAAAGACATACCTTTCGTAGCTCACGTGCTTTATTTTTTGCGTTCGAATGTTTCTTTAACCGATCGTAAAGATGCGCACGACGGACGTCATTTTCATCCAATGACAGGACGGGAATATTAGCAATATATAGGCACCACCGAAATGCTAGCGAACCTGAACACACACTACATTCCTTTCGATCGTTAGTTTGCTTAGAACCGTCGCTCGTTTTCACATACCTTCCTTGAAACAGGGGTTTGGGCCTGAAATAGAGCGAAGTTTAACATCGCTCAGTGGTAAAGAAAAATGCTGTAACTAAAGCAATTACACTTTCACAATACCAATAAAGGTACATGCTATCCGGTACAACCGAAATGACAAAGTTATTCATGTTATTTTCCGGCGAAGAGACAAAATTCACGCGCGTTTTCCCATAGGAATACACAGGGAGGCTGGAAATGTAGACTGCATGCTGTCTGCTTCAATTTGCAACCGGAAGTCCCGTAGACACTAGCGCCAGCTGAGCCTCTAGCGTTTATTGTAATAACTCTATGGAGTGAGCCGTGGTTCTTTCGGAGAGAGAAAGTCCGTCTCTCTCGTTCACTGAGCCGTGCCCGTAGATGTCCCGACCCGTACTGTCGGAGCCGGGTGGCCGGGTCCACGGATGGCGCCGTTCGTTGACCGCTGCCGTTCGAACGATGTCTCACGATTCTCGCCAATCGTGCATCGTGTGCTGGTGCGGCGCTTCGAAGGTAGCAGTGAACTACTTACAACACTGTTATTCTACTCATGCATATATCCTTTTTCAAAGCCATATAACTAGACTGCATAGCACAGGTTACACTGTAACCTGTGCTATGCAGTCTAGTTATTAGGTATTAAAAATATGCATTAGTAAATAGCCGTGTTATAGGTACTTCCAGTGTGTATGGAGGATGAATTTATCAATTTCTTATTTTAAAGGCGCGATTTTTGAATTGTAATGACCCTTTATTTTGTGATATTGGGGATAGAATGCTTATGATACTCTAAAACACAGAATGCAATGTATTGTTCGAGAAAAAAAAACAACTTAATAGTCATAGGCTTTGCAGAGGTCTCTGTCGACGCTAGCGCCAAAACCCCATTCAGTTACGGCCCTAGCAGGAAGGTGCCACTTTTGTCAACAAAAAGGCTGTTTTCGTCGTCGCGGCAGCAGGAACGGAATGAAGTTGCTTTCCCGCACTACTAATAGATGGCGTGCAAATCGCACCCGGCAAAAGACCCGACCAATGCCCAGCCCTGACCCGGCTCTGACTCGGGACTCGGCACGGTTACAACGCTTACACACACACGGCTGACTGAACGAGAAAGAACCGGCTCCCAAAAGAACCGCCGCTCACTTTTACTGAGCCACGGCTCACTCGCTCTTTAAAAGAGCGGCTCAGAAGATCCGGCTCGCTCCTGAGCGACCCATCTCTACGTTTTGGTGGTTTGGTCAATTCACGGTGTGTTAGGTGCGCCCTTTCTTTCTGCAACTGCTGGTGGCAGGAAACCAAGTGTGCTGTGTTATCCTGTGAAAGCGACAAGTAGAGCCGTGGCGGCAAGCAGCGGGAACAGCCATCTAGTCGCTGCGGCACATCTGGTAAGCATGTTTCCCCGTTGTCCTGGCGCCGTCTTGGCATAAGGCTTAGCGACTCTTGCTTTGGCGGTAAACCTGGGTAAACTGTCTCATTGCAAATCTTTTTCTGCAGTCTGCTCGTGTTGGCCACTCGCTATTGTCACTCATTGCTGTCGACCTCCCACCGACCACTCGCCACTGTGGGCTCCTCCGTCAAGCCAAGGGTATTGAAAATCGTACATAAGCAAAACAAAAAACGCCAGAAACGTGATTGACGCAGGCGCGTGTATTTGCAGTGCGTTTGTTGACGGAACTGAAAGTGGAAAACATTTTGTAGGGGGCAGTTGCATGTACAGGATCCGATGGAGAAACGTAAACTCAACTTTTCGGACCTCATAAAAAGTCTTCGCGTCGCGGAGTTTCGAAAGTTCGGCAGAAAGCGACTTGAATAATTTTTGACATAAGGGAGCGAGCATGCCGGCCGCGTTGGCCGTCGCGGCGGTCGCCTTTTGTTCACCGCCACCCAGCGGTAGCCGGCGCAGAATCACCGGGGAGCAATGGAGGCCAAGAGCACAGCGGACAGTGTCCCCGTCACGAATCGCAAAACTTCTTCGGTATAGCCGGTGAAGAATCATCGGGGGAAGCAATGGCGACGAGCAGCACAACGGAGTGTTCCCGTGGTGATTGCGACGGGGTTTAAGGCGGTTACGAATCCAGAGAGCTTCTTCCGTGGTGCCAGTATTACGAAAGGAAAACTCCTTCGTGAATCTGGCCGCGTGTACGACGTGAAGGAGGTCCGTTCCAACGGACAAGTGGATGTCACGGCGCGCCGTACTCCGCAGACGAAATCGAGCGCGCCCGCAAAAAAACTTCAGAGCCTCGCGTAATTAGGTGAGAGAGCTTTCTTGGTTGGCGTTGAGTGGACTGCGCTAATTATGTGCGTTTATTACTTTCTGGGTCAGCTTGACAATAACTGGGCGATTGTTTTCTCGCCGTTCCGCGATTCCAACTTCTATCTTCCTGTAGGCTGATGGAAACATCCAAGTGTGGGCGACCGCATTCCGCTTCTCGATTCCGCTGAAGTATTTGCTGCATATTTTAGAGTTTGCCGTAGGTGCCCATGGTGTTCCATGGTCTGCCTCGACGCAGACCATGGCCTGCCTCGACGCAGAAGTCGCACCCATGCCGTGCGGCACTCCGCCTCGTACGGCTTCGAAGGGAAGCCGTAGAACTTCGTGTCGTGCGCGCCCTTCTACGTACTCTTGCAGCCGACCACGATTCAATTGTTGTGGCTTTCTTGGTGCGGAATAGATATCTCGGAAATTACAGCGTTAACCCGCTGCAACGCACAACCAACGCAGCGACCGGCAGAAGATCCCCGGTGCAAGGGACCCGTTTGCCGCTAGGGGTGCCCTGATCGGGGCTTGAATTAGATCCCCACGGTTCCTTTACCTACAGGGTGATCCAAATGTAAGTTTCGACTCTAAAATCGTCCGCAGAAATCAGGGACTCGACGTATCAAGTAGACACTCACCTCGAATACCGTACGTCTTTTACTGGTCGGATTCTCACAAAAATTTTAAGTGTAAATTAAAAAAAAAAAAACGCCCTAAATAGGTCTGTTTTTATTTTTCATTTTTTTTTCTTGCTTGAATGAGAGACTTGAATATTAATGTCTATATGGGTGTAAGTTTCAGCTTGATATGTTCAGTCGCTGATTTTTGACGGGCCATTAATTGTAGCTTGTAAATTTAATTTGAGACACTCAGCAATAAGTGGCTGAACCTATCAAGTTGGAACTTACCTATAATACGTATTTTACTAGTCCCATTTACACATTAGAATTACAACTCTCTACTTCAAGTATTAAAAATAAATAAAAACTGACCAATTTCTGGCATTTTTTATCGTTTTTTTTTACTTGAGTTCAGATTTATACTTTTTGTGTGAAAATCCGACCAGTAAAAGACGTATTCAAAGGAAGTTTTTAATTGATACGGCGAGTCCCTGATTTTGCGGGTGATTTTAGAGTCGAAACTTTCTTTTGAATCACCCTTTTACACCAAAAGATTTAAAAAAAAAGTGATAGTTATCTATAACAGACTTCCCAAATGAACCTAATCTCTGCAAAACGAAGAGTAATTTTTGGGGGCTTCTTGTGGATAGGTTTTCTCACGGAAATGAGTCCCACAGAAGTTCACAATAATGTGTCTTCGTTTAGCGAATATTAGGCTTAAAACGGGTGTCTCTCATAGAGAATTATGTAATTTTTTTTCTTTTATCTTTCGATCCAGGTCACATTATTTTTTCAAACTTTCTCATTTTTAATGAGTGGCTAGTCTCACATTCAGACATATTTTCAGCTTTTTGCGACTCGTAGTTTTTGGTAAGGTCCGAAAACTCGGGTTTACATTTCTCTATCGGACCCTGCACTTTTCAACCGTTGAAAGATAAAATGGGTAGCGATTAACAATAGTGGCGAGTACTCGACGTTCCCCTGTTTTCTTGGCACCGTCTTGGCATAAAGCTGAGCGACTCCTGCATTTGCAGAAACAGTTGCACTGCATTTATTGCGCTTTCTGCAGGTGGCTCAAGAAGCCCACTCACCGCTGTGAACCACTCACTGCTGTGGACCACTAAACACTGAAGGCTGCTCACCACTGTGGAACACTCTGTCAAGTCAAAGGTATTGAGAGTCCTTTATAGACCCTTTCAGGCACCATTTCATGGGCGCCGCCATCTTGACGTCACGTGACCCTGCCGCCATAATCGACCTTCTGTTCCTCG
Organism: Ixodes ricinus; assembly: GCA_037355805.1. Lineage (NCBI taxonomy): Eukaryota > Metazoa > Arthropoda > Arachnida > Ixodida > Ixodidae > Ixodes > Ixodes ricinus. The sequence goes on along the minus strand of JAZHYW010025894.1, from coordinate 26,379 downwards.
CCATGTGTGCTGCGCCGGCCGCCACAGGAGCTTTGTTTTCGTGTTCTTTTACGTTGCGCATTGAAATCGTGTGTTTTCTTTAGGTCTTTTCGATATTTCGGGCTTTAATTTAATATCTATATTCGAACATAGCTCTTGTATTTTCTTATGTATAGAACGGAATCGGTCAGCTAATGAATTGACGATGCAAGATTATGACCTAGGCTTCAGAGACCATGTAAGTTCATCACATTCTTTCGTTTTTTTCGCTAATAAAGGGCAGTCAACACGATTGTGACATATGGAAATTTCAACTGACGCAGTAAGGCTATCGCAGTCGTGCTTCCGCTGCATGTGCGCGCTTTAGGCATCGTTTCCGTAAGTAAAAGTCGAACGGCACGTAAGCGCTTTAGCGAGCGACGGCGAGAACCACTAGAGTCAGCGACGAAGATTTCTCACAGTCACCCGTCGCGTCGCTCGGTTTTCGGATTTTTAAAAACGTCGCTCACCGTCTTAGTCGCTTGCATCCGTCGCTTTCATGCGGTTGGCCTCGTCGCGCGATTGACTGAGCGACAGCGAAGCGGGTCGCCGTCGTTTGTCTTGCCGCTTGCTAAATCGCTTACATCCGGTTTAACCTCGTTTAATTTCGATGCACACAGCACTGAACCATTGGCACCTCGATATTAAGTATAAACCGTATGCAAGCGATTTGGCGAGCAATGAGGCAAGCGACGGCGACCCGCTTCGCTGTCGCTCGGTCAATCCCGCGACGGGGCAAACCGCATGGAAGAGACGGGAGCAAGAGACCAAGATGGTGAGCGACATTTTCTAGAAATTCAAAAACCGAACGACGCGACGGGTGACAGTGAGAAATCTCCGTCGCTCGTGTCGTCGCTTGCTAAAGCGCTTACATGGCGTTCGGCTTTTACTCACGGAAACAGTGACTAAAGCGCGCACATGCAGCGAGAAGCATGACTGCGATAGCCTTACTGCGTCAGTTGAAATTTACATATGTCGCAGTGGTGTTTACTGCCCTTTATTAGCGACAAAAACGAAAGAATGTGATGAACTTACATAGTCTCTGAAGCCTAGGCCATAATCTTGCATCATCGATCCATTCGCTGTCCAGTTCCATACCATAAATAAGAAAATGCAAGAGCTATGTTCAAATATAGATATCAAATGATTAAATGAAAGCCTGAAATATCGAAAAGACCTAAAGAAAACACATAATTTCAACGCGCAACGTAAAAGAACACGAAAACGAAGCTCCGGTGGCGGCCGGCGCAGCACACACGGCGAGAAACTGAAGGTCGACTATGGCGGCGCGGAGGGCGCGCCGACTGGTGGCAGCTCCAGTAACTGACTCCGTGAAAGCGTCTATAGGCAAAACAAAAACGCAAGAAATGAGATTGATGGTGGCGCATCCATTAATTAGCAGTACCTTTGTTGACTTGTTAGGAAAGGGAAAGCATGTTGTGTAGACAGTTTCATCTTGCACTTTTGAACCGTTCAAAGATGAAGTGAACAGGCATAAAGCTGAGTCACTCCTGCGTTTGTAGAAACTATCACATTGCATTTATTTCTCTTTCTGCAGGTGGCTTATGCGGCCCCCTCACTCCTGTGAAGCACGCACCACTGAACTGCTCACCACTGTGGGCCACTCACCACTGTGGAACACTGTCAAGTCAAAGGTATTGAGAGTCCTTTATACGCAAAACAAAAACACGAGAAATGAAATTGGAATTGATGGCGGCACATGCATTAATTAGTAGTAAGTTTGTTGACTTATTAGAAAAGGGAAAGCATGTGGTGTAGACAGTTGCATCTTGCACTTTTGAACCGTTCAAATATGAAATGAGCAGTGATCATCGCTAGCACCTCCTTTTTAGTCTCTTTGATCTCTTTCACTTCCAAACATATGAAATATCTTGCAGAGTGCATACTGCATGTTTTCAGTTTATGGCCGATGACATCTGCTGTCACTCTTTTTTTAATTGTTAAAGTGTAACATTTCCCCAGCGAATGTAACAAGGTATTCACATTAATTTATTTTTTTAAAATATAGGTAATCTAGGGAATGATAAAGATGTGGAGGGACTTTGGGTTTTTTGCTCTAGAATACATTTGTTTTGTATGCCCAGAGGTGTTGACTTTGCAAAACTTAAAAGTTCAAACTGTCTTTTTTTTTTACGAACATTACAAATTTTGATGCTTGGCCAGTGCATACAAGTCTCACTGCAATCAAAGCTAACACACACGGTTATAAAGTAGCTCGAGGAATTGTGGTAATGGCATGGCTTCATAATGTCCTGAAGTTGTGGAAAGTACTTGACTAGATAGTATTTACCTTTTGTCTGTTGCAGAATTCTGAGATCCTCACTCTCCAGTACCAGTAGAATGATGTATGAGTGCAGTATTGCCCAATGTCATAACAGGATTGTCTAGTTCAAGAAACTATGCAATCATTGCAGTCTAAAATGACAGCAACCATGCACATCCAGTGACGCCATTACCAGTTAATGCCGTTAGACATGTTTCGGACATGATCAGTGATCTTTGTGACAGCTCACATGTCTAGGATGCTACTGCAGGCAAAGTACGAACTACCATTACCTTCAGAGTCATGTATCATTGGCCTGCAAGATTGACACTGTATCAAGTCACATCTAATCATGTCCAATACCGTTAAATTTTACCGGCAATTTAAAGCAGGGTGAAATAGCTGGGAGCAACCAATTTGTCAGGTATATTGAGAATTGTATTTTATAGGGTCCAGTTTTTCTTTTCTTAAGGAAGCTGTGAAAGCTTCACAAGTGTGGTCTGTGAAGGTCAGTTATACAGCCAGGAGGCCATAGTATATGGTCCTAATATTTGCGACAGGACAGATGATTAACTGAAAGTGGACAAAAAATGTTTTAGTTATTGAATAAACATACGGTGTTAGTATAAATTTGCTGAGTTTAAAAAAAAAACACTCAATCCGGCAACTTATGAAGTTCAATAAGCCTTGGGCTTGGGCTTGTAGGTTTTTCTTTCTTTTTGTTCTGCGCTGCTAAGGTTTACAAACTGGGACAATGAAGGACAACGCGCACATGTAAACCAGTTGTTCGTTATGCCTTCCGTGTCTGTGTGTCGTCCTTCATCGTCCCAGTTTGTAAATCTAGCACCGAACAAAAATAAAAAGGAAATAAGACTTATGAAGACCTGGAGCGTGTGGGAAGCATTGTGATATTCTAAAAAATACCACTCGTGCAACGGGTGCAATGCTAGCGGAGCAAAAACGCAGATCATAATGTCCTCTCTGTTTGCCTTTCATTAAAGGATGGGGATCTTATAATGGTAGTGTTTGATGTACTTTTAATTAAAATATATGTGGGTCTCTTCTGACAATTCACAGGAAACTGCAGGGGACACAGATCTTGGAGACATGCCTGCCACGCCAAGCATTTGCATAAAAGGTTAGATCAAGATTGGTCTTCCTTGTCGTCATGTGACATTCATTGTGCTGCTTGCTTTTTTATGCAGGACCGAGCCTTTTTATGTCCGCAGAATTCACCGTGTGCATGGATGGAATCGCCTTGACCACTACGTGCCACAGAGCTGTTGCATCGAAGCTTATGTTCCTGCTGTACTTCGTCCTCAATGTGGAGTATCCGCCTGAAGTAGCCCTGACAATGGAGTTTGTTCAGAGGTGAGGATGCCAGACTACTTTGTCGCAAGGCTTGGTTTGCCCAAGGGCTCACAGCGTTACATGCTGCTGCAATTTACTCAAATGTGATGAATTTGTCCAAATCATTGTTAAAAGCTCATTTGTTTTGCTTTGCTGCATATAATTATAATTTTACTTTACAGGGCCATCGCTGGCATCAATCCAGATAAAAGCTCAAAGGCTCGGAAAACATCAAGGAAACGGCATAGTCTCTCACCAAAGGTGGCGGCTTTGGCAAATGCCTTAGAGAATTATGCATTTTAAAGTTTGACGTTCTGTTCAATGCCAAAGCTTTTTTAAAAATGTAAGAATTTTAAAAGCTGGGTAACCTTTTTAGGGCGCAAGGTAGCGTGTTTTTGTTTTATTACAATAAAAATTACAGTTGACATACTTGCCTCTAGTGTAATTTTTGCTTCTCACCCTATTGCCGACCCCACCCATACTCCAGCAGAGGTTGTCAGGGTGGCGGTACGTTTCACAGTTAAACCCGTTTTCTATGTATTCAGTCAAACAGACCAAACCAAGCTTTACGTGAAAGAAGCAGGACATCTGAAGGAACCATTGAGGCCTGTTTTTTAGGGGCTGGCCAGCTGCATAACTTGGGCAACAGTATTATCGCAGAACCAGTATTTTTACAGGTTTGTGCGGTTAATTTACAGGCAACAGAAATATCGCAGAACCTGTATTTTTACAGGTCTGCATGGTTAATATACAGGCAACAGAAATATCGCAGAACCTGTTTTTTTACTGGTCTGCATGGTTAATATACAGGCAACAGAAATATCAAGACCTGTATTTTTACAGGCTTGTGCAACAGGAAGCTGTGAATTTAAAGAGCTTTCAGTTTTTTTTTCTTGCAGAAACAGAAATTTTGTGAAATCACAAAAAGATTTAAAACAGACTTTCTTGGTGAAAGGACATAAAAACAGAAAACAGGAAAACAGAAAATGTAGGTCAAAAAGTTGACATGTTTTTTCTGTAGTTTTCAGAAAATATTTTTTACAGTGTGGTGGGGATTGAACCCCGGATCTTGGACTCTGCAGTGCCATTTTTCGCTCCACGTGCTCCGAGTTGGTGTGCGCTAGCCCACTCGACCACCGATCAGTCTTTTACGCCACTCGCCCTGGAATATATATAAGTAAGCAAAAATTTTAAAAAAAAGAAGTGGGAGCCGACACAGGAGTGAGGATTGAAAACAAAAGAATCCTATTTATTTGAAGTAACGAAATGCGAGATTTCATTTTTCCAATGGTGGGCGCTCTGAACTCATTTTACCCCTAAAATGACAGTGCCGTGGAGGCTACGCGCTCGCCGGACCGGACCATGCACACTTTTATTCGTCTTTCGATGTATCGCGGTAGTACGTATATATATATATGTATATATATATATTTTTTTTCTTTGCAATATGGAGAACCAGCATAGGCGTGCATTCGTGCAACCACTACTACGTGGTGCACCTAAAGACCCCAGGCTATACTCCGTTTCACCTAAGGATTGACCGCAGCCTATGCTAGAAGCCGAGAAGCGTCACGGGACATCTCGCTGCTTGCGACGCCTTGAAAACTTTTGTGTTCGAGGCATTTTAGAGTAGGAGAAGGACCCCAGTACCCCTTGTCTTGCTGCGCATGCACACGCTTCACTGGCTCGTGTCCAGGTTGAGCAGCATTGATCAAAAGCCATGCACACTTTTATTCGTCTTTCGATGTATCGCGATAGTACGTATACACACACACACACACACATATATATATATATATATATACTTTGGTTGCATAAACCCGGAAATTATATCTTACTTCTCCTTTTAATGTACGGCACCTAGTAAATTTTGTCCGTGCGAACTGAATTATTTTATTCGCATGTAATGAAGCCGAGGAAAAAAATGAAAGCCGTTTACAACTCCCTGTAACGCCGAATTAGAGCGCAGCTCTTGAGGAGGAGGAGAGAAGGCTACTGAAGGGGGGGGTCATGTGACCTCGGGGGGGGGGGTCACGTGACCTTGACGATGACGATCCAATGACGTCACTGATGACGTCATCAGTGATGATGACGATGACGATGCGGATGCCAATGACGTCATCAGTGACGTCACTGATGATGTCATCTATGATGATGATGACGATGCGGATGCCGATGACGTCATTAGTGATGATGACGATGACAATGCGGATGCCGATGACGTCATCAGTGATGTCACTGATGACGTCATCAGTAATAAGGACGATGACGATGCGGATGCCGATGACGTCACCAGGTTGCATGCAACCTGGATTGCATGCAACAGGTTGCATACAACTTGTTGCATGCCAGTTGCATGCAACAGGTATGCAACCAGGTTGCATGCCAGTTGCATGCAACAAGTTACATGCAACAGGTTGCATGCAACCTGTTGCATACAACCTGTTGCATGCAACTCCCGAAGGAACCCGAGGTCCTCCCGAGGTCCTCCCGAAGAAACCCGAGGTCCTCCCGAGGTCGTGCCGAAGGGACCCGAGGTCCTCCCGAAAGACCTCGGGTTCCTTCGGGAGGACCTCGGGTCCCTTCGGAAAAATTTACCCATAATGCACCGCGCGGTTACGCCGACGGCGACGCCGACGGCGACGCCGCTCAAGCCGGAAACGGGCGCCTAAGAGCTGCGCTCTAAAAACAACATTGTGCCTTCCACATTTTCGCGACATATTTGGAACCTTGCATCCCATGATCCACTACTGCAATCGCTTATCAAATCCTGATTTAAATTTCGATATACCTTATATCAAACCTGAACATTTATTAGAAAAAAAAAGTTTACCATAATATCGACCTGCCTTTAAATATATATATATATATATTTTAAATTATTATTATAAATTATCTTTCGTCATATTGCCTTCCCATTGGCCGAGTTCGGTATCTTACTTGCACGAAAATAACCGGTGAATTATCGGGAGTTCCTCTCTTTTAAGTGGCAATCTAAGGCGCATCCAGGAGCCTTGAAACGATTTTTCTACTTTTGCTAGTTAGAATCTCTCCCTAACGTTAATAACTGAAAAAGTTGCCTTAGTTGTTCTTTCTGGGCAATGGCAGTCGCCAATAAAATTTGAGAAATATGAACATCGTTCATCCCCTCAACTCGGAGCGAGAACAAGCCGCCAGGTGGCCTGGTGCTTTCCTATACCTTCAACGTTAATCATACACACGTGCTGGGGTTGACAAAGAAGAAGTCGTGCTGAGCTCAGACATTGTTAGAGTTGGGCTATTCTCATCGCCGCAATGGTTGGACACCTGCCACTACCCGAGTGTCCGCCGAGGCATTCATCGTTATGAGCTGAAGTCGAGTGCTCACGCAGTTCTCGTGTCCAATCCAGTCTGAGCCGCGCTCGACCGTCGTCAGTCGGGTGGTTTCGATTCCACAATCACGTAATCCAGCTTTGCAAACGCAAGACTGAAAGAAGTAGTGCCCTTTTATCTTCGCAATTTCACAATTTCGCCGCAACAAAGAAGTTTCTGAATCAGCGGCGGTCTGTGCGAACATACTTGTGCCAGGCTGGGACCAGTACGAACCGGAAAGGTCATGAACGTTCTAAACCGATAACGTTTCATGACCCCTTCAAAGGGGCGATGCAACAATTTTTATACTTTGCGTAAATACCGCTTAAAACGGATCCCTGACGTTAATGACCTCTGAAACACGCGTTCGTTTTTCACCCCACGCAATAGAAGTTCCAGAAAAAAAATAAAGAAAAACGAGCACCGTTCACCCCCTCAACTCGCAGCCAGAACAAGCGGCCACGTGATCTGGAGCCGATTATATGCCGCTAATTGTTGATCATAGCCCCGCGCTGGGGTTGGCAAGGCGCAGGACACGCGTTGAGTTCCAGACATTCTTATGGCTCGGCTATTGTCGTCGTTGTAGCGATCGGACACGGGCCACTACCCGAATGCATGTCGAGGCATCGAATTTCTCGAGCCCAGATCGAATGCTTACGCAGTCTTCGCGTCCACTGTGTGAGCAGCATTTGAATATCGTCACAGCTGGGATCCAAACTCGATGACGCATTCCCGAGGATCGTACTGTTTCCATTGTCCCCACAGCTCCGTCATCAAATTTCGCGAAGGAGAGACTGAAAGAAGAGCTCCGCTTTCATCCTTTGAATTCCGCCGCGACGAAGACGCTTCTTGGCCAGTGGTGTTGCGTTCGAGTATTCTTGGGTCCCACTAGTGCCAGAAAGCTGGTGTAAAGTAAGAAATATTCTTACCCAATGTCGTTGCACAGCCCCTTTAAAGGGGCCGTGAAATGATTATAGTGTTCAAAAAATCTGGTGCGTGTCATTATCGCTTTACCTTCGTTTAATAATAAAAAAAAACACGTTTTGAGTTTTTAAAATTTTGCGAGTGTCCGGAGAAATCTCGAAGAGGAAAGGGGACTATTTTCCGTCCTGCAGCCGCTTGTGCCGGCCAAGAAAACTACGCGCGTGACGTGAACTGGTTGAAAGTGTATTGAGTTAGCAAGCTCAGTAAATGTCTGCTCGATTTGAGGCTTATTTTTTAAAATCTTTTCGTGAAAACGTGAACAGACGCGTCAAAAGCATGATAGTCTTTGATTTTATTACGCGATGTTTTAGTGGCGCCATCTACCCGAATCGAAGAAAAACGCTCCCTCCCTGCTTCCCATAGCCAGCGACACGAAACTGGATGCCTCCGGGTGCCCCCCTTGAGCCGGTTTCCTTGCCGTTAACCGTGAAACAGTTCGTAGTTGAGCGGCGCATCAAACTTGAATTTGTTTCACTTTTTTGTTTAAACAAAAACTAATGCACCTGTAAAAATCGCTTACTGATCTTTATTGTACAACGCCTCCCCGTGACTAGGGGAGGAGTGGTGAGGGGCTTTCCGTGACCCCTTCGCAATATGAAGCAGCAGTTCTCGAGTAATTGGAGTTCTTGACCCACAACGGATCTCTTGACTCGTGTCTACAGAGTCAAGAACGCGTAAAAAGATCCATTATTTAATTTTCTGACTCGTTGCACCTTTTGACTCATTGGACCTCTTTACTCGCTGTGGATCTTCTGACTCGTTAGATCTCTTGGCTCGTTGGACCTCTTGACCCACATTGGATCTTATGACTCGTGTCTGGCAAGTCGAGAAGATCCAACGAGTCAAGAGATCCATTATTGGACCTTTTGACTCGTTGGATCTTTTGACTCGGATCTCTTGACTAGAACCGTCCGCCCTCCACCCCCCCCCTTCGGAAAAAAAAAGAATCGTGGAGCAGGCGGTGCCACGAATTGACTTTTTTCGATTAACGATCACTCTCTGGGGAATCGTCTGCGAACAACAAATGGAGGGCAGTCCTACATGCCTCCGCCCTTCAAAAGGCATTGGCACTGTTTCGTTGTACTATTAGTTTTCATAGCTTTTTATTCTCCATGCTACATGTGCCGAGGTCTCGAAATAGGTAGGGTTTACCTTTAAGCTCGGAATTGTGAATGATGTAATTATCCCGGCAAGATAGACTCGTTTTAAGGGATACTTGACAAAAATTACACGATAAAGAATTATTGAAAACGGCATTACAGATCACGGTACCAACACGGTGGACGTAGTAAACGCATGTAAAAACTGCATTCTGGCCTGAAACTAACACTGCAGTGTATTTAAAGGCCAAAAATGGTGGTTCCATGTTTCTTTTGACATAAAGTTGTTGTCTGTGCAAAGAATATATACGAGTGTTGTAATTTATTCTGAAGGGGAGGTTACCTCCTTTTGCTGCTAGAATTGCCTGAAATATTGTCATACATCTTCCAATTCAAGGTCTGGAGCTCTATCTTGACATAAACGTTTTTGAGCTTACACTGCACCATTAACAATATAAAACTGGTCTGTCCTTTTTCCCATGCCTGCAACAAAGTATGAAGATTCCTGATTGGCCAGTGATGTAGTCATGAAAGCTGGGTTGTATGTACATTGGTGTGGCAAATGTATTCCCTTTCTTTGCTTATATGCAAGTCGTATCACATTAACTTATCTGTGCTTAGCAGCAATCAGTTCAACGAAAACTCTAAACGTCTCTCCTGGTTCAAGACAGAGTGATTTTTAATGGCATCTGCTTTTAAGTAAGTTTGGGCAATAACGCAACCTCAGAAATAAATTTTCTGCTGAGTGCGAGCAGTTCAAAGAGGAGCTTGTCAAGAGATACTGGCATCTACACCACAAATCAAGCTAAAATTATGCCCCCTCACCTATAAACATAGCGAATGAAAAAATCTTGTCTATCGATATACAAAACATTTCTGACACAAAGACACACCACGCGCGCGACACGTCGGCTTGGTGTTGAAGCACAAACAGAACAGTTGGAAGACGGCACAAATGATTCGACTGAAATGTACTACATATTCCTGGTCGTGCACGCTCGTGTATCTATGTTCACAAACGTGGAGAATTCATTCTTAACGAATAGATCCAACTCAAGAACTCCGTAAAAAGTTGTTCTCGAATGGCGCCCTCAGTGACCGCTGGGGCCGTGACCTTCCCTCTCCGCCATCTTTGCATCCTTAGTCGCCAGCGCTGGGGCCTTCCAGTCTAGGTGATGTTATGAGAATGTCCGAACGCAACGTCTGGAGAAGATGCAGACAAAAGAAGAAGCAAGCTGCCATTGTCTCTACTCCCACTTTATACGCGTTCGATTCCCAAACGTTGGCGTCAAGCGTTTCCCCTTTCGTGTTCGGGCGAGTTTGAAGAGTGAGTAGAGACGAAGGTAGCTAGCTTTATATCTACCCACTAATCCTTCCAACCAGAGCTCGGCGTTTTGACGTCCCAGCACGCTCTAGTCTACTCCTCTCCCACAGTTTCTGAATTCGCACTTTCCTCCCAGTTCCTCCCAGCACATGCAGAGAAGAAAATGGTAATCAATGTCCATCCGTAAATGCGACCTATTCTTATCCTACCCAAAAAATTTCACGTGATGGAGTCTTTTTTTTTTTTTACTTTCCCTACAAGGTTAATCTGTGTTCTTTTGTTTGGGAATGAAAAGACGCAGCTTTGGATAGGGCTTGCTTGGAGGAGCTTTCACTATGCTTTTTGTCATCTCAGACCCCACATCCACTGTATCAGAAGTTGCAAGCACCAATATAAATAACGGGTGCAACTTGTTTCTTTAATTTTGTTTGCGCGAGTAGTTCTTTTTATGCTACGCGCTTGCACCAAATCCTTCGACGGAGCTACCCAGATCTTTTCAGTAGAAGTATATTACGGGTTGATTGATTGAGCGCATTCCGTTTCATATCAACGTAGCAGCAGAGCCGGCGCTGTGCAAGTGCGCGCATGCCTCCGGCAGAAATTCCCGCTCGGGCAGCCCGGACGAATTCCAGTGACTCCCTGCCCGCTCGTGTCCACAAAACTGCTTTGATATGAAATGGAGACTATATTGCCACTGACAAGGTGAGAACGACAGGGGGTCTCTTTCGGATATCTGGGACTCCAGCACGCGCTCTTTGCATTTCTCTGTGCTTTGACTGCGTCGTGCACGCTCGAATCTCACGAGACGCAGAGTCGTTATATCGAAAGACGGAAAGCTCGCGCAGGAGTAATACCACCTGGAGCACGATGAAAGCTCGTGCACTGGAATGTATGTGGTCCTCACAGCGAGACCGAGCAAAGACACAGACTGGACACGACTGCTGCCTCGGCGTTCGGCCAGTCCTAGTATCCAATCAACAACGCGTCAAAGGACGCTTGGCATAGGGCTCGCCGCTCGGGTGAACTCGTCGCGCCATCCGGCGGTGATGACGTACCATGGAAGGAGAGGAGGATGTTCGCAGGCCTTGATTATTGTAGGTGGTGTGGGCTGGAGGCGAGCAACTGAAAGACTCTCCTGCCGGTCTCATCCTGTCAGTTACTTCCTATCACGTTCGCCATCTTGATCGAGCTATAAACGTCCTTATATTACTGCAATATCGTACGTTAAAGCTCTTATTTTAGCTCGTCTTCATCCAACACTTTTATGGCCTCGTTGTAAACAAAAACCCAACGGACAGGACATCTCGGCCGACACGTTGATTTTCGGGACAGCGACGAAAGCCACAAATTGCCGGCGTCTCTTCGCTTTTATCCAGGACGCTATGGCCCTTTCGGATGGGAAAAAGAAAACGCGCGTGATTTACTGGACGGCTTACAGGCTAGTCTATCGCGGACACGATGACGACCACCAGCCACGTTCCTTCAATGTGGCTTAGGCTGACTAGTACAGCGGTCCATATTTCTTGCTCTCTGTGAGATTGGAATTCGTTTAGCCGCTCCGCCAACCACGGAACACGCGTGTCCATGACTACGCGCCCCTCGGTTCTCTGTATACGCTCTCGAGGTTCCCTGAGCAAGAAGGGAAGAAGGGAAAGGCGAACCCCAAATCCCTCGTGATGAATACCCAGAGCGCCCGCATTTGTCACTGCGGGTCTGGCAATCTCGCCGTACGCCAAATAAGCTTGGCAAGGAAGGACACGGTTCCAGAAAATGAACCGAATAAACGGAACAAGCTGAAGAAGGAGGAGAGGGGGAAAGAAGAAAAGTACATGCTCACGTAAGCGGCGAACGAGCAAGAAAGATGAAGGTGCTCCTCCCGGGAAAGCCCATTTGGTCGATTTGTCGTCCAACGCGGCTATATGGGACCCGGCAAACCACTATATCTCAGAGCCGCCGCCCTCCCCGGTGTTCGGTAAACGGGCTCGTTGGTGTCAAGTAACAGCTTACAAGGGATAGGTAACAGAGATTGTGTATCTGGATAGCGAGGTCCTTCGACAATACAAAAAGCTCCAAAGTGGTTGACTAAGGTATCTAAATTATAACACACACACACACACACACACACACACACACACACACACACACACACACACACACACACACACACACACACACACACACACACACACACACACACACACACACACACACACACACACACACACACACACACACACACACACACACACACACACACACACACACACACACACACACACACACACACACACACACACACACACACACACGCACGCACGCACACACACACACAAACACAAACACAAACACAAACACACACACACACACACGCACGCACACACACACACACAGTTTCATCCCGGCTTAGGGAGAGGACAATACGTTTGTGCAAATGCAGTTACGGCTCGGATGATTATGCATCACGCGCCTTTCCCTTGGCTAGACGAGTTAGAGCTCATTTCTTTCGCCGCGTACTCGCACTTGCGTTAAACTGAGGGTAACGAAACTCATAACCTCCGTCACACGGAAGTTTTCTACGCACTTTAATGAAGATAGTGCGTCTACTTCTCCGCAGAACAGGTGGGACAGTTAATCGCTACAATCTATGAATAGAGATTGTCGAATGACAAAGCTGAGATTATGCACAAATTCTCCCCCTTCCCCCCTCTACCCCCCCCCCTTTCCCCTTAGACTATAAGAACACATTCTGTGGTGAGACACTGACAAGGGCAAAAGTGCGTAAAATGACAAGCTCAGTGTCAAAGTGCAGACTTTTTTTTTCTTCTTTTTTGTCTAAATACATGTTTACATTTGCCATTCACATAACTACGTCCTTTGATTGCAGCGCCTGTCTCTTCACAGTGTTTGGTAAATTTGTTTTGCTTCGCACTTTTTTTTCCAACTAATTAAAAGTGGCGTTCATATCTTACAGTATATGCCTGAAGATATATCATAAAGCTGGTTTTGTACCAATTAAAATAAATGAAAAAGGCCTCAAACCTTGCCTAGGCTTTGTTGAGAAGGTACAAGTTGTGCTCTTGCAGTTCCCGTGAAACATACCATAATTACTTTGAGAAATGCGTCAGCATGCGAAGGCATGCTGCCGTATTTCTCGAAGTAATTCCAGCCATCCGGGGGCGGTATAAACTTTGTCACGCTCATAATTATTTTATATTGACGGAAATGAGTTGCTGGCGAAACGCTCAGACATTGGTAGGTACAAAAAATCCCCCCCCTCACAAAAAAAAAAAAAAAAGAAACGAGGGAAATAAAACGTGTTTTTCGGCTCGTATAAGTAAACTACGCCTCGCAGGAAGCTGAGAATGTGACGATAGTGCTTGGGATAAAACGCGAAAGTTTGAGCACAAAAAGTTACCAGAAAAAAAAATAAGTGCGACCATTGAAAATTGTTTTTTTGAGCCGATGCCCACCTAAACCTAATGTAATCAAAACAAGCACGGCAATGCAGGCTCCTGTAGCATCAAATTCAACAAAAAAAACTTGTCAACAAGAAATAAAAAAAAAAACATATTTTCTCTCCCGACGAAACGTGTTATTCACTCTTATAAATCACACAAGCGTTCACAATATCATTTCTTGTTTTGACGTTATTAGACTTATTTTTTATATAATGGGCTTCGGCTCATAGAGAAATTTAGTTTTTTTCCTTTATCTTTTGATCTTGGTGACGTCATGCTTTCAAACTTTCGAACTCCATCCTTACAGCTAGCTTTACAGTCACGCGGAGTTTGAGCTTTGTACGATGCGTAGTTTATTTGTCCTGGCCAACAAACGCGGTTCTATCTCTCGAAAACTCCCTGTATATGCACGGTATTTATTTTTCTTCTTATCGATAAGCGTAGACGATGACAAGCATCAAATGCATCCCTGAGAAAAATGACCTTGAAATCACTGACAGCTTAAAGTGAACGCTGGGTATGGTGAGTCCACGGTGTATCGTCACCGCTTCGCAGCCAATGAAGTTGCGCCATTAGTTGATAAGAACGCCGAAGAACCAATTGCGAAGCGAGATGTGTAAACGTATAATATGCCACGCCCCGCGTTTCTTCAGCTGTCAGGGACTATAAAAGCAATGACGAAACAAAGCAAAGACATAGGCATAAAACACGTTGAAAATAAAAAAACAAATTGACAAAATGTCTTGCCACAATTTTTTATTTTTTTATTTTTTTGCCGCGGAGATAAGTTACGTTTTTTCCGAACACTCATTTTCCACAACCCAAATGCAGCGCTAGCGGTGCGAATCAGATGCCAGAGTTTCAAAACTAACCGTTATTTTGTTCAAAAGTTGTAACCGATTTTCTGAAAGGTTCAACAGGAAAATGGCGGCCGATGGTCCTCTTTGGTACATGCAGCTCAATGGTGCCAGTTAGCGAAACCCGGTGAAAACGGGACCGATTTAAAGGATGAGCGTTCAATAAAAAATATTTTTGTTTTCACAGCAAAAAATAATATATTTTTGTATTTTTCCGTTCTTTTTTTTTTTGGGGGGGGGGGGACGCTTTGTAGTGCGGATTGTTTTGTTACGTCGTTATTGACCACAGGGGAGGAATGGTGGGAACAATGAAGGAGTACAAGTTCGTCTGCCTCTTGCACAGGGGTTGCGATGATGTCAGAACGCCGAGCTCTGATTGGCTGATTGAGAAACACATAGTGGGTAGACCTCACGAGATCTAGCTTTGAGTTCTACCCACTCTCCTTGCAATCAAAGCCAATCCAGAGCCCGGTGTCATTTTGACGTCAACAACTTCTCCGCAAAAAGAGACAGACTTGCTCTACGCATACACTTGTATCGCTTATGCAACGACATAAAAGAAGAGAATGGAGTCGTTGTAACGATATTCGAGTTTGCTTCCTTTTTCTTTTTTTTTTCTTTCTCGAAAGCATAGTACTCAGGTTTATTGATCGATGAAACTATCCCGCCCACCGGGCCTCAGCTCAATCAAATTGTCAAGCGTTACGTTTGAGGCAAGTCGCATATATGTGGTTCTTCTATCTATTGCTTCTTTTTATACGAGACATTTCCTTCGCATTGGAATGTGTTGCCCGTTTGCCCAACATTCTTTGCGCATTGTTTCGAGTAAACAAACAAATACGAAAAAAATAAATGACGGCCCAAACACGTTCAATTCGACAATCGTGTCACATTTTATAACAAAATAAAAAGAAACTGCTGCAAAGTGGACATGGGGGGCCCAGGGTGCGGGTGGAATATAAGGACAAAAATTTGAAATCCTTTGCTACCTTTTTTTTGTTTATGCGCGTTTGGTTTCGTTCTAATAAGATTGTGGAAAAGATGAAGAATTCGAATGAAAAAAATGGTTTGGATTAATTATCCCACTTTTTGTTTTTCACTCTCAAGGTGTTTGGGCTCGCCCCGCCTCCGTTTTCTTTCATTAAGCACGATATTGAAAAAGTAATCTCATTACAAAAAAAACTGTGATTTAAAAAAATAGCATGACTATATACCAAGCAAATTTGAAACCGTTAGCATATATAGAATACATTTATTCTGGTAAACGCGATATAGTTTCAGATTAGCTTACATAGTTTGAAAGGCAAAAATATTGATATCTTCAAACAGGCAGTAGCTAGACGGTTTGCTACAAGGTTGAGCACTAACAGATTAAATATCCAAATATATAAGCGAAAACATTGACTGATATCAAATTTAGGGATTTCACGTTGGCAGACAAGAATAATGACTTTTAGAAAACAGTGCGTGAAGGTGACGGCACACAGAAAAAAAAAGGATATATATTCTTACAGCCCTTGTCACATATAATACACCTCAAAATTTCAGTTCGACGGACAGCGCACTGACGTCCAACCGACGGTACCGACTTTCACGAGCGGCTTGATAGCCGAGTTGTACAACTTATTAGAATAGCTAATGTACGTGTGATTGACTGCAAAAAAAGTAATCGGTGTTTTCTTGGCCCCACTGTGAAACCTCAGTGCTTATTTTTTCTGCAGTCTTTGATACGTAGTATAGCTGTTTAATACGTGTTATATGCCACCGTCATTAATCCTCTCGTAAAAGATGGGGTTGTCATTTTGACATCAGTGCACTCTACGTCGAATTGAAATTTTGGGGTGTCACATGTGTGACAAGGGGTGTAAATGCTACACTCTATTTTCTTAAACTGCATAACCGACACTCAGAGTACTTATGTTTTCGTTTTTTTTTTAATCTGGTTGCGTCACGTTATTACCTATGTTGCACGAGAGGCTGGCGAAAGGAGTTCCTTCCACCTAAGCAGGTCTTTTGTGGCATTATAATTGTCAGTTTTAGGTTCTAGACATGGGATGGTCACTAATTTCGGCCCTGATATTGCCGCGAGCGCAGCTGACCAAGTAGGCAGCGCGCCCGTGGCCTAACGGTTATCGCGCTGGACTTCTACGCAGGACGCCAGGGTTCGATTCCTGGCCGCGGCTACACATTTTTGTTGAGGCTGTAATGTGATGTTCTGGTAAATTCGAGAACCGTCTTGCTGATTCGAGGCTAGAATGTTCTACGCGCCGAACCTTCTACGCCGAATGATCCAGATGCCCAGGCGTGTACAAAAGGGGCCCCGCGTGGCAAGCCGGACTCAGTTTCGCCCCAGCGTTCGACTCTGCTCTTTCGCCGATTTCGACGCCCGCGACGCTCTGCTGTTTTCTTCTGTTTCCTTTATTTCTGGGCACAAGTTCGTTCTCATTAAACGATTAGTTCCTTTAGTTATTTTCCGCCTCATCATTTGTCATTCGCAACACGCTGTGAAATGGCCCATATATTAGTGATTGTGAGAACGTCCAACGCGCTGTGCGGTAAGTTAGATGCGGTTTTTGTCATTTTTTTTTATTCTGCAACTTTATTTTTACTTGAGTACTTTCGGAAGTTACAAAAGTTAGAATTGTGTGAGAGCATAAGAAAGCCACGTTTCTTGTATTGAAGTTAAGACAGTATTCGTGAGTACACTACAGCACGAAGGTACTGTGCACCTTTATAATATAATCGGTGGAGAGAAGACTATATTATAATTTATAAAACCTTATTGGTTTCCTGTTAGTGAGCCTGGTCAAGGCTGCGGCTCATTCTTTTTGGTTCACTACGTCAACTCTCCAAGCGAAATGGAGCTTTCAACTAAAAGCATTGCCCTTAAAAATACTCGAATTCCCGTGTTTTCCGAGTTAACGAAGTTTGCGACAGTATCGAACGTCGTATTGACGAAGTACTTTACTTTCGACAGGCTCGGAAAAAACTGTCAAAACAAATGGTCAATAAATCTTCTATTCCCAGACCATTCACAGTTCACCCAGAAACTAAGCAAAATAGGGTGTTCATATTGTAACAAATCTCTATAAAAACAAAACGGCAAAAAAAATTAGTCGTGCGTAATTCACGTTAGTAGGCAGCTCGTTCGTGCGCTGATATTCATCCAGTACCATATTTTAAATACCAACGAATAATAACGGTAAAGTACCCTAATTTTTCAAACCCGTCCATTACTGCTTGTTGTTTCCCAAATATTTAGGTCCCCTGCAATTCCTGTGTCTCAATTGCTAGCTACAACGGAGGAAAACAAGAGCTCAGAATTTAGCTTCCGCACACACTGGCTACCCTTTCCACTTATTTCTTTACACATTTAAGGAGGCAATGCCTTCTAGAGAGGTAGTAGCACCATTGACATTGACACGATCCCTGTGCAAAGCTTACTCCATGCTGGACTTTATCAACAAACGGCGCGCGCTCGCTCACATAAAAAACAATACAAAAAACCTGTATTTATGCAGTTTCTTTTTTGAACATTATACCATTTACATTTTTCAATTTTCAATTTCGGTTACATCGTTGTAGTCACTGAGTTGGCAGCGGTAAAACTAAATGTGAAACGGAGTATGGACGCTTGGGATGGCAGAAATGATCACAATTTGGAAGACTGTGGTCGGTTTCATTTTTACCTTGGCAACAACCCCGACACTTGCTCTCAGACATTACCTTGCGCTTTATTTATTCTTCAACATGTTGTTTCCTTTCAAAACTGCCATTATTTTCGGGCGACTAGATTTGAACAGAGGAAAGGAGTTAGCTGATTTCGACAGCAACTACCCAGTCATATAAGGCAGTAGTATAATCTTACCACAATTATGTGTGAAATCAAAATTTCACATTGGTTCTCTGCGTGATCAGTCGAACAAAAGCCCCCCCCCCCCTCCCCTAAACAAAGAAGTTACTTTTAAAGCTCCGGTGTAAATGTTTTTATTTAGGTTTCAGCAGTCAAGAATCGTTAAATTCGGCGAACCCAAACGGCTCTAGTCTTTACTGACGAAAGTCTAAAATAATACCTCGTGTTGGTAACCGTAGCTTTGTTATGAAACATGCTTTTTGTCGAGTATTGACATCAATGAAATCAATACTCGACCAAATCGTTAAATTCAACAAAATCGAAATCAGTACTCGACAAAATTGTTAAATTTGACCGAATCGAAATCAATACTCGATAAAACCGTTAAATTAAGTAACCCCAGACGACCCTTACAACTGACGAATGTTTAAACAAATATCTGGCGTTAGAAACCGCAGCTTTTTTAAGAAAGGCATTTTGTCGAGTATTAATTCCAACAAAAACTGGAGACGCGAAAGAGTACAAACACACAGTCTTCTATTCCTCCGTCTCAATCTTCAAACTAACATAAATTGCTATCTTACCGTCCATGAACGGGAGCAATATACTTTTCTTGCTGCGGTTGCGTGCTTACATAATTGTTTTTGCTTTTTTGCCCCTGGGAAGTCGCAAAAATATAGTTACACATTCTTCATAAGCAAACTCTAGATTTGAGCTGGCCGTCAATCATTTCAGATCAGTGTTTGGGCAAACATAGTAAAAAAATGTATGTTTGTCTACTAACGACAATTGAAAAAGAAGTCAGCATATTCCAAAATTCGCCAAACATTGGCGGCACGTTCTTTTTTTTTTGTTGTGCAAATTATGCCATGAAAGATGTCTGTGAGGAATCAGCGAAAAATTTGACATGTAAAACAGGTGGAATTTCAAGCAGCTAAAAAAAAACATATACAAGGAAGCTGTGTCGTATTTGGTCGTGTGTGGCGTAGATATTAATGTCACACAGGCTTCTGGTTTTGCTGAAGACCATACGTATTTCGACAGTAGGATTGATTATCTTTCTTGGTGTCCAGTGAGATATTACGGAGACAAACTAAAATAGGTTCGCGTTATACCTTCTGCAACTATGGAAGCAGCTGACACCGATACCAGTGTGAAGAGAGGTAAAGAAAGTTCATTAGGTGTGGAAGCTACGATACACACGTTATGACAATGTCAATAGGGCGAAAAAGTTCGTCTGTTCCTTGGGCACCTCATGCGTTTATTTACCCGTCAGATGTGCCCACGTGGTTTTGTTTACCCCCGACATCAACCAGCGACAACACGAGCTTGACTGCCGCGTCATCGCGTATTTACTGCTTGTTCCCTGTTTTGTCTTTTGATTGGCGTTCTCCTCCCAGCGTTCCCATCTCATGTGCCAGTGACACATTTTGGCACACTTGCTCGCCGTATAGGATCAAGCAACTTAGAATTAAAAATGTGGAAAATCTGAAATAAACAATTGTGCACGAACTCCCAAATAAAAACTAGAGCTACGATGTTACATGGTAGGAACGCGCTGCCCACTGCAGCACTGTTATAACTATCTGTCCGTTTTTCTATCCCCTCGGGTTCAATCCCCTCACAATGAACACCGACAAAACGACTCCTACAATGGCACCCCATTTCCATAGAGTAAAGCAAACAATTACAAGTAGAAATCAACATATAAAAAACCTTCTTCGAGGCAATCGAGTCGTTCATAACGCTTGCGCACCAGGCTTAAACAAAAACTAAATAGCACCTCCAAAGCAGCGCCATTAGGCAAGAAGAACACCCTCGGGGCACGATTAAAGATCTCCAGCTCCGAGTGCTGCGTTGAAGTCCGTGCGTCCCAACCCTTCTTCCACGGGTCCAAAAGTCCAAGCAAACTGCCCACGGCACGCTCCCCCGCCGCAACGCTAGTCCCATCCTTTTGAGAGGCTTCCAAGTTCCTCCCCAATCCCCAGTGCCGTGGCTTCGGTGTTGATGTTTGCTGGTTTTCGTGAAAGCCTTTCGGTATTTCCCCGGCCGTGCCCTGTCCTTTTGGGGATACTTCGTTTCGTCTGCTTGCTTCACGGCTAGGGCGGCAGCTGTCACGTTGAAAGATGAACTCTGATCTGTCCGAGGGTCTGGTAAGTACTCCGGGGACTCTGTAGTCCCGAATTCCAAGGTGGCGGTCTCGGAAAGGGAAGTCGGTTTTTTTGTCTGTCGAGAAAGCGGCTCCTGCGTTTTTGTTCTTTCTTTTTTTATCTTGCTCGACGCGAGCATCAGCATAAGAAGATTAAGGCATCGGGGACGGTTCTCTGGAAGCGAGACGGGGACTCTCGTTACGGTCATTGATGCGTTAGGAATGGACGGCTGTTGCTACCGCCCCGATTGTTTCGGTATCACGACGCAGCGTCGTTAGCCAACAAGCTGCATTTTTCTCCCCATGATCCCAGCGACCGAGCCTCATGTTCGCTGTAAATCCATAGAAACCTTTCGGAGTCGGCGCCGCTTGTGAAGTGATAAATTGTACTGAAAATGCTTGCAAGACAGCATAATGCAGCGAGACAGCACATCGATAGACCCTACGGTTGTCCAGACTTCAAACGGGAGTGTCAACGAGTGTGGTTTTGAAGTATCCTTTGTTGTCTCCCAATCTGCCACGGCAGTCCAACCGTGTTGGTATGGACTGTAGCGCAGCGTCACTGGCATTCCAGCATTGACAGTAGGTCTGCGGGATAATTGCATTCCGGTGTGTACAAAGCACTGTGGCATTCCTTCGGGAGTGTCGAATCAGAGCGGCTATACTATCTGTTCTGTATGTGCTTAGTTAGTACTGGTACTACGACTTACCGAAAACTTTTCGAGACAGTTTGTCGGGGCGTTTGTGTATTTGTGTGTTGTGTGTCAGCGTGTGTATATGTGTGCGTGCGTGGAGGTGTATGTGCAAGCATGTGTGTGTGCAAGCGTGCGCGCGTGCGTGCGTGGGAGCGCTTGCTTGTGTGTATGTGTGTACGTGGAGGCGTGTGTGCGTGTGCCGCGTGTACGTGTATATGTGCGTGCGTGCGTGCGTGCGTGCGTACATATCTGTGTGGGAGTGTGTGTGTGTGCGCGCGCGTATACCGATAAGCTGCGCGTAATGTACAACATGTTTACATGCTTAGGCTACGAGATCACGGAATCCAGCTCGGTGGATTTGTTGGCGTGCTGTAACACACTTTGAACCCGCCTTTGGTCACATATGAGGCTTTGGGTTTTTCCGTGCGCGCTTAAATCCGGCCCCATTTAGCGAGGCTGGAGCCCACTTAATTTATCAGGTAAGTGTACCGTTTAAAGATGAAAAAGCAAAACACGCAGATAGGTAGTTGGTAAATGACTTTCATATTCAGTGTGTGACGTTCCCGCCCGGGAAAAGGGGTTGTAGCGGGGGAGACCAAGAACTTATTTTAAGTTGAAAAAAAACCTCTTGAGCCTATGTAAACATTTCAAAGCTGCCCCCTTGTTAACCATTCACAAGGCACTTTTCAGCTTCTGGTCATCAAGATTCAACCACCAAATAGTAAAAATAACAAAATAAATGTTCACTAAAGCTACAAGTCAGTGGCGCTTGGTGGGTTATGAAACTAAAGTTGGACAAAGGACATAACTAGCAGATCTGTGATCAATTTGAGAAAGTCGAAATATTGAATACGACTGTATTCAACCCCTAAGATCGCAAAGAGCCGGAATGGTCACACAGCAACAAGGTTCTTTGATCCAGTATGATATTTATCACTATGTGAAGCCCTGGCAACAAAAAAGGAGACTAAAATGCTAACGGAATACCTAACATTGAAAACATTTGGAGGCTTCGGTCATGTGACGCACCTTCTTTGGCGCTGAGGAAAACTCGAGAAAAGGGAAGCGCCACAGCGGTAAAAACAGTAAGCGCGAGCAGTTTAATTTTTTTTTTGTAATCTGAAGTTATTATTTGTTAAATACGACAAAACACGGAACAAACTGTGAATTACGCGAAGATTAAAATATTAGTGCGGCTCGATAATTTTCTAATATTTATCCCACAAGGCTTTGTCTGACAAGCAGAAGTCGGTAACTCGCAATTTTTTATGATTTCACCAGTTTCAGATACAACTGAAAAAGTCTTTGCCATGTGTTTCTAGACAATTTCAAAGACCGACGAGCAGCCAGAATGGAGGAAACTCTTTCTCAATTCTTCCTTTCCATGCGAAAAACGGTGAGATTCTCCTACTTTCTACGGGAATTAGCTCAAAGACCCGTATTACGTAATTATGGCAAGGTCTCAATCTAAAAGTTGGTATCGGGCGGATGTCGTTTTTAATGGCGCCTCAAATCTTCAAGCTGTGCGCCACTTCCGCGCCCCAGTCCCGTGCCCCAACCCCGTGCTCTGGAAAGCCCGAGCGACAGGCCATGCTATGGGCTGGACACCAGCCGATACATAGCACTTCCCCTCACTTAGCTGAACTTCCAAGTCTTACTGGCGGTCTTCGCGCATGGGTGGTGGTACGCCTGGCCAGTGGCGTACGAGCAGGCTTTGGGCGTGTACTGCATCTCGTCAGACTCAATGACCAAGCCCACGCTGGAGCGGGAGCAATTTTGGTTTTCGGCTGTGACGTGGAACTTCTAGCCTGTATGTGATCTACGTGTCGACGTGTCTACTCCTGATCGGTATTGGTCATCTACAACCAAAACCTCATACGAAGTGATGGTACCTGCAGCCCACTGCTTGTGTGCGCTTGGGAACTTACAAATCCACACAGCTCGTCCCACCAAAAAATTACGTGGGTCTGTCGAGCTTCTTAGAGGTGAGTACCTGGGTCCACGGAGAAGTCTTTCGAGCGGATACGGCAACTCCCGACCAAGTAGCATCCGCGCTGGTGTCTTGCCCGTCACTGTGTATTCCGTATTGTGCAGCTTGTAGAGAAACCGAGCCAGCGCACACCTCATTCCGTCTTTTCCTCTTGGAATGGAGAGCGCGCTTGCGTTATACGGTCTTCTCCATTATACTGTTTTTTCCGCGCTTCTCCAACGCCGTTTTTAACTGCTGTACCATTCGCTCTGCTCGGCCGTTTCGTTGCAGGGTGGTAAGGCGCACTGCTTATCGCCGTGATGCCTTTGGAGAGATAAGAAGTCTTAATGCCATGAGATACAAACGGAACTGCGTTGTCTGACATTCCATTGCGTGGTATGCCAAATGTCGCAAACACGCTGAGCAGTTCGGAAACAACCGTAGATGACGTCATGTTCCGAGCTGCCCGAACCACTAACCACTTAGAGTACGCATCTATAATAATAAGATAGACTTGTCCATCGATCGGTACTGTAAATCTCCAAATGGAGGGTGTCCCTCGGTTCTGCAGGCCTTTCCCAGGTCAGACTTACGACTTTAGGTAGCGCTTTCTGGTAGAGTTGGCACATGCCACATTGTGCTACGCACCACTCGATCTCTGTCGATTACGGGTCACCACAAGTAGCTCCGAGCATGGGCCTTCATGACTACCTTGCCACGGTGTCCTGCGAGAAGAAGTCTCATTGCTTTGGACCTCATAGACGTGGGAATTATCAAGCGCGTACCCCAGATAAGAAAATGCAATGAATCGATAATTTAGTTGCCTTGAGTTTGTATCCGTGGAACTGAAATCCCTCCAGCTTCTTTAACTCTTCTTGTCTGTCTCCTCGAAAAACTTCAAACAACGTGGAGTCCTCTGCCGTTTCGTCTGCCAGCTGTTCTGCAGTCATGCGGAGGCTTCGTCAGACCTTCGAACATCAGGACCTTCCTGGGAGGACATTCTTCTTCTTGCATTTCTGGCAACGGTAGTCAACTTACCGGGTCAGCGTTTTGGCTTTGTTTTCCTACTCTGTAGATCAGGTTGCAGCCGTAGGCCGCCAGCTTAACACACCAGCGTGTCATGCGCGGTGAGAGCGCAGTAGACACTGGAGATGTTCGGCCCATTATTCACAACTGTGGTTGGTGGTCTGTCGTTTTCGTCACGTGACGTCCCGCGACAACGCGGTGGAAACGGTATATGGCAAAAACAATAGCCAGTCCCTCACGATCCAGTTCAGAGCCATTTTTTCCAGCCTTGCCGAGCGTTCTTGACGTCAACATGATCGGAGCTTCGTTTCCGTCTGAATCTAGTTGTGCTAATACCGCTCCGACGCCATATGCGGATGCGTCGCACGACAGGATCAAGCTTTTTTCTGGTCGTAATACGCAAGAACCGTGCGCTGCGCGATAGCATGTTTTACGTGCCGAAGTGCACACTGATGCTTTACTGCCAACTCAGAGGGACGTCTTTATCAAGCAGTGCGTACAGATCTTTTAGCAACTGCTGTCCTGTTTGAAAAAAGCGGTCGTAAAACGCTAGAAGTCTCAGAAACAACTACAGCGTTGTTCGACGTGTGGGTTCTGGCATTTCCTTGATAGCTTTCAATTGTTCATTAGTCGGGTGTTTCCCAGCAGCCTCTATGTTGTGTCTACGGTATTGAACTTGCTCCACTGCAAAACGGCACTTGCATCGTCTGAGTCGAAGTCCATCTTCCGCGAGTCGTGTCGGTACTGTCTCCAGAAGAGTCAAGTGCTCTGTTACGGTTGCCTCGCTGATAATGAAGTTATCAAGATACACCTGATCCCCGGTTTTCTGCTAGTACTATTTCTATGAGCCGCTGGGATATCGCTAGAACAGGTGTGATTCCAAAAGACATAGTCTTTACCTTGCAAAGACCTTTTATAATGTTGATTGTCAACACGTTTGCTATCTCCGTTATCAGCTGTAGTTGCTGATACGCTTGAGTAATGTCGAGGATAGAGAACACCGTTCCATCTTGCAGATTTGTTATGATATCTGGAATTGCCAGCATAGGGCATACTGTAACCTTCGCCTCCTTCTTTACCATGCTCCGGTAATCTCCACATAACCGGATAGTTCCGTTTTCTTTGCGTACCAAAACTACGGGTGTGGACCACGGCGTGCTGCCTCGGCCCTAAGATACCTTGATTATCAAAGCTTCTGAGTTAGGGTTCCACCGCGGTGCGTATTGCAAACGGCACGGGTCGTGCTTTGAGTAGATGTGGAGTAGCGGCTTTCTTTAGTTCCAAACTCACTGGCGGACCCTTCTGTCCCCTGGCGTCAAACACCTCCTCGTGCGTCTTCAGAACGTTTGCAACGCTGTCACTGCGGCCGAGATGGTGAATCCTACTAACCCGTACCTTCAGATCTTTAAACCATTTTCTGCCTAGGAGGCTGCAGCTTGTTCCTTCTGTCACGACCAAGGGCGGAATGGAGTCTTTAGATTTGTGTAGGACGTGCATACCCGCTGTTCCAAGCCCTTGCAAGCCTTCTCTTGACCATTTGTGGAGGGTAAGAGTTTCCTCGTTCAGGGTTTGGGGGTCGTCAGGTCACAAGCGCGCCAATACATAGCTTCGCTGATGATTGAGCAAGCCGCTCCGAAGTCGACTTCAAAATCTAGATGTTGTATGTTTGTTTTTCAATATTTAATCTTTAAGGTGACCGTAAACTTTCGTAGTGAACTGGAAGCTCGTACCACGTTCAGCTCGTGGAGGGCCCAAGACGTTTCCGACGAATCATCGTTTGAATCGGGCTGCTCATCCTTCCGATCCATGCTGTGTGTTACCTGGGAGTGTTGCTGTTCCAGTGATTTCTTGAAACAGGCCTTTTGCAATGTGACCTTTCCTGTGGCAGAAGTTGCTAAGCGCGTTTCGTGAATGGCAGAAGTAAGCAGAGGTCCACTCTTGACATCGCTAACACGTCTGAT
>JAZHYW010025892.1:0-42213 GCA_037355805.1 Ixodes ricinus | reverse complement strand
AAGCGGGTCGCCGTCGCTTGCCTCATTGCTCGCCAAGTCGCTTGCATATATCATAAACAGATATATGACCCCGGTCGGGCTACATGAAGAGGTCGTTCTGTTTTCTCCGCCCTTTGTGCCCTGGCTTTACGCACCGGATAATGGAACATCCGCTGCAGCGCTAACGATCGGACTAAGGAATGTCAGTTGCTATTATTACAGAATTGAGAAAATACAATATGTAGCCAATCACAAGTGTTCTCAATCAAAATAAATTTACCCGCTGCATTTTAACACAAAAATAAGCAGCATGGTCTTTGCAGTGAAGCCGACCTGCGGAAACTGCGTTTGGCGGTTCTGGGAAAGGGGGAGCGATTTCGATCACTTCTAGTAAAGATACAACAAAAAAAGGGGGAAATCGCATCAAGCCAATTGAAAGTTCATATGATCGGCAGCAATAATAAAAAAATATTGAACGAAATAAAGAATGACCTTTTTCGATAAAGTGGGTTCAAAATATCGGTTAATCTCATTTTCGACGATATTTCAAATTTTATATAAAACATTTCGTGAAAATAAAATAAACTAAACTTCTGCCCGTCGATAGCCCATGTGTAGGACTATACCGGCATAGTATTTGGTAAGCGACAGATATAATAACTCATGAGTTATAAGGCTCTGAAGATGCCACCGGATCGTCAAAGAGATGATGTTTGGCATTTTTTACCTCAATAAACAAAAATGCAAAAGTACTTTTCTTTGAACTAAAAAATAGTCGAAATAACATACAAGAGCACAAATGAATTACTGTGAGTTTTGTATGATTTCCATATTCATACCAGCGTACAGAACTGGGTAGAAAAATCACGGAGTAAAAAACAGATTTTCACCCTGCTCCACTCAGTATTTTTTTGTGAAACGAAACTTTTAATTTTCCAAGCGGTTTTGTTCTTTCGAGAAATAGTGCAATCACATATATTTTTTTAATAAAAATCGAAAGACCCACCTCGACAAGCGTGTTCGATTTCAACCGAAACCATTCCACATATATATATATATATATATATATATATATATATATATATATATATATATATATATATATATATATATATATATATATATATATGTGTATATATACAGGGTGTTTTTTAAGCTTAACAGAATTTTTAAAAACAAACCATGAAAGCTAGGTAAATGCGGTCTGCGCAGGTGAGTTATACGGCCAGGGGACATAATATAGGGGGCTAATCGTAACGATCAGTCGGCTAATTAGTTAAAATTCGTTAATTAACTTTTTAATTAATGAAAATAGACATATAGTTCCAATTAGAAACTTGCTCAGCGTCATCGAAAACCACTAAATCAGTAATTTTCAGAAACGACTTTGAACGCGTGAGAAGCGTAGTAGTGCACTAAAGTTACCGCTCGTGGAGCAGGTACAAGGCTGGGGCTAGATAAGAGACGGAAAAATTGCGCGGGCGCCTTATCTCAACCGCTAGCTTTGTACGTGCTCCATGAGTGCTAACTTTAGTGCACTACTACGCTTCTCATGCGTTCAAAGTCGTTATGAAAATTACTGATTTAGTGGTTTTCGATGACGCTGAGCAAGTTTCTAATTGGAACTATATGTCTATTTTCATTAATTAAAAAGTTCATTAACGAATTTTAACTAATTAGCCGACTGATCGTTACGATTAGCCTCCTATATTATGTCCCCCTGGCCGTATAACTCATCGGCGCAGACCGCATTATTCTAGCTTTCATGGTTTTTTAAAAACAATTCTGTTAAGATTAAAGAAAAACGGTATATATATATATATATATATACATATATATATATGGGTGGTTTCATCTCAAATCGTGCAGGCAAAAAGGGTCAATTTTTAATTTCGCTGTCAAAAAAATATATGTTATGGCGCCGTCTCTAAAACGCAGTAGCCACAAACCGCAAGTCCGTCGGATTTTGTTTTCTCGACTTACGAATTTTAAAAGAGGCCGCGGCGGAAAGCAGTGCTTTTCACATCTGTCGTGGGTCGGATGTTTCGCTCGATCTCCCGTCGTGGATTTTCAGTCCACATTATATTAACTTTTTCAAGCACTCTGTGAGCACAGTTAAAAGGCTCTAATACCATAAAATAATTTTAGGCGTTTTGCTTTTTTCTGTAAAAATGCCAAAAACGCCCCCTCGGTCAATTTTTGACGAACTTTGACAATTAAATACTGGCGACCTACTTGAGTTACATCAATATTTTTTACATCTACGGAGAGCCCAAAACACGCTCTTTATAGATATTATAAAATGATTTAGCTGTACTAAATATCCTTTGCGGGACGTTTACGTTAATATTATGCGAAAACCAAAAAGTACCAAATTTAAAATAGATTTTCTCAAAAACCCCCATTTTTATTTTTTTGTTAAAAATGTAGATATGATAGTTGTCTACTCGAAAAGCAAGTCGAGAAAGTGTGTATTTTGTTTCGTCATGTTCTATATTTAAGCCTCAATATCGGAAAAAGACGTCTTCGTTTGGCGAGACCTAAGGCAGACAAAAAAAAACGTGCGCTTCTATGAATTGTAAAAAAGTTTTCATGAATTTTTGTCAGCGTTTTGTAATCAGTTATAAACGCATGTTGTGGTATTGAATAGTTATTTATGTTTTTAAGATAGCGGGAAACCACGAGAAACATATCTAATCAAATCAGCAGGCCTAGTAGACCTTCAATATCGAAGAGGCACAGACGTTGTATTTTTTCGGTTTATAAACTTTCACTGTAAACTAGCATGACTAGCTATTAGCTGTCATATTACTAAGACATAAAAAGTCACCCCATCATTGATCTGTTATATGCAATTCTTTCCGGAAACCAAACGCTATGGTTTGTTCACCGCACATCGCACAGATCACCAGGGAATGGCCTTTCACTTCCGTAATACACAAAAGTCATGACACAGAAACGATCCGAAACACACGGAGAGATTGTCACGAAGAAGGGTAGGGAATAAAAATAAATAAAAATAAATAAATATATCCACCTCCGATCTTAACGAAAATTGCGGTAAAAAAAATAAGATTTGGGTTCAAGCGGTGGCAAGGCGATAGGTCCACGCCTGGTGGAGACTCAGACAAATAAGTCAACGACACGTAAAGGAAAAAGCATTTAATTAAGACAGAAAAACTCAGCCGCACACGGCAAGAACAAAAACCAACTACTCCGGGCATTCCCTAAAAGGGACACTACCAAATGCGTGTGAGCACGCTCTCTGCAGTACCGTCAGGCCGCTACGCCATGAAGAAATAAACCCAACAAGTAAAAAATGCTCACAGACGGTTAGTAACGAAACATAAAAAAGTGCAGCAGAACCGCACCCGAGAAACAAAGTACAAGCGAAACAAAAAAACACAGAGAAAAAAATTCTTAACTGATTGACGCCCAGTTTAGTCCCACGACACTGAAGCCTGGCAGGATGATGGCGTCCAGATGATGCTCGAATCTATTCTTCACTCTGTTCCGCACATCCGTCATGGCAGTGCGGAACAAAGGGAACAATAGTTTCGAGCAGCGGTGCGCGAGAAGGTAACCGAGACGTAACAGGCCTCGAGCTTCAAATCGGGAGAGGAGCTTTCGAGGTATAGTTACTGCATGCAGTTACTCGTTCGCGAAAATTGAATACCTGCACATACCTCTAGGCTCAACACACTCAAGGAGCGGGCAGACGCACCTAAGGATCACGCGCAACTGGACGAACTCAAGACCAGAGAAGTAGGAAGAGCCATACTCCCACGCTCCCAAACCGAAGCCTCGAAGAGACAACCATGCAGCGCACTACATTCGTCCCGCTGGCTCGCAACATAGGAAAGGACCACGAAGAGAGGCGGTGCCAAAGAGACATGGACCACAATGACGTTGCTAGAGAGTACAGAAGGGATTTTACCAGCCTCTACGTAGGCACAGATGCTGCACTGCGAGGAGACGGAAAAGGAGCTATTAGATGGTTTATGTTAAACGCCAAAACGACATGCAGCCAAATACTCCAGGGTGAAAGTCGCCTCAACGAAGCCGATCCACAAGCTATACCGGCAGGAGCCAAACACGCAGCCACACACTGCAACAGGACAGAAGCCCTCCCTAAACACGTTTTGGTCTTCACTGACGCTTGGGAGAAACAAGCAGAATGTGAAAACGTTGACACCCATAGCAACACAGTCCGACAGCTGCGAGAATTAGACTAACAGGTTACAGGTGAAAGACTCTTCCTTCGGATTGGCAAGGAAGAGGCCGGCAATGCTGCCAGAACGGTGCTTAAAGCTGCGCCTGTGAGATCAGACCAGCATTATCAGAAACAAAGTCAAGAAGACGAATATGATGTCCTCCCTTTCGACCCCGATGAGTTCTTGTCTCTGGGAAGGACGAGGAGGCGCATGACCCTAACAGACCTGGTCCCTCAAGATCCGGATCGCGAACTACCAGCCGAACACAGCAGGCGAGAGACCGCGTTATCCTGCACCGGAACTGAACCAACACGGCAGTAGCAGCAGTTGTATTCGGAGTATCGTGTCTGTCCGTCCCTTTTTGTCCCCTATCTCCAAGGTTAGTATGTGCATGGCAGTAACATCTGCCCTGCAAGTTAAGTTGAACAAAGCCAAGCGAGTCCGACACCCCGATGACCCCGGGCCAGTTATTGCCGGTGACTAAACTTGATGCGGGAGCAAGAGACCAGCAACTACAATACAACTTCTCTGGGAGTGCGGAAACACTGTACGCTCAAGGCGGGCCACCATTTACGACCTCTCCGCTTACCATCCGTCCAAAACTTTCGTAGAGTGGACGCGACCAGGGGGCGATGTGCAGCACAGGAAGATTGTGCTTGAACTCTCTTCTGAGGGTCATTCGAGAAGCCGGTATCCCGCGCTATAGTCCGTTGCAACCTAAGAACGAAGGGCGAGGGTAAGACGGGCCGGGCAGGAGGAAGCAGACGGAAAGCTAAAGAGACAAGGAGGTTTCCCCTCTCTTCTCCAGCGTTCCGTCTGCTTCCTCCTCCCCGGCCCGTCTTACCCTCGCCCTTCGTTCTTAGGTTGCAACGGACTATAGTTCTATTCCCCAACTCTCACCCTTCGTTTTCCCCACGAATGATCTAAGGTCAAGGCTGTGGAAGAATCATTAAAATACGTCTCAAACAAAGAAACAAATTATTATCATTAACTATATTTCAGATGATGTTTCAGTTCGGAATAATATTTTTGCTAATGATTTTCTTATATAAAATAGAATTTCTAGCCATTACGACTATCTTCTCATTGACATTTCACTGGCCAAAATGTATTCATAATTCAAAAAATGGCAAATGACACCTAATGCGAGTAGAAATATGTACAGGCTTTTTTTTATTATTCTTTCAGATTTGTTTAAAAAAGCCATGAATGCTACACTTGTGCGGTTTGTGCACGTGAGTTATACGTGCCAGGGGGCATATTATCGAGAGATAGTCTGCAATTACAGTAGGGGCAAATTAGGTAAAATTGGTAAATGAAGTTTTATATTAGTGCAGATAGACAAATATATCCAACTAGAAACTTGCTGAGCATCATCGAAAACCACTAAACCCACTCTTTTTTAGAAGGATATAACAGCGGGCAGCATTTTACGGCGTTCTGTAAAAACGCTCCATTTGGACGCGTTGCTAGATTTTTGGTTTTTATTGGAGCGCACCTACGCGCCCGCGGTCCTGCTCCCCAGTGGCTGAGACGCGCAACACACGTGCGCCCTACTTCCCTACATTCTACGAGGGAGGCGAGGAGGAGGCTTTGCGACACGATCACCGGAGAGCAGGGCTGGGCGCAAGGATGCGCTTTGATAAAAACCCGAAATCTAGAAACGCGTCCAAATAAAGAATTTCTACAACAACGCCGTAAAATGCTGCCCGGCGTTGCACCTGTTCTGTTTTCGACCGGGATGAACGAAGACTTCCAGCCGCAGGCCAGGACGGACAGGCCCAAAAAAGCCCCCGGTTTATTCCAGCAATCCAATATATACAGAGGTCTGGTCACATGATAATAGACACTTCCCGCAAGTCATATCGAGGGGTGACCGACGAGCGCGGTACACTTTCCGCAAGTCATAATGACGTGTTACAATACCGCGTGACAGTATCGCGCTATACGCAGAAGGCCGATAACACTACATCCCCCTTTTTCGAGTGAGAGGCAGAGTTTTCATCAAACAAGGAATCACCCCGAACAATAAAAAATCAAAAAGGTCATCACATGGCATTGACAAGAATCGAGGATCAACACTCGTATCAACAATGAAGCATTCACAAACAACATTAATCAATCGAACATGCCGAGTTCAAAACAAACAAGAATCAAGTACGGTGCATTGAGAAATTCCGTACCGCTCAGGCTGGCGTACTACCCGGCCAGATCGCGTCGCATAGACCGGAGGGACCGCAGGCAACGGAACACTAGACTCGTGTCCTTCATTCGGACTGTTTTGGCCAATTGGCGAACCGGGACGACTGGGGCACGTTGCCCTAGGGCAGCTGTCAGTTTCCACTTCTGGAAACTCGTAGCAGTCACTATTTTCCACACTTCCCCTCTCCTGCTCGAGTTGAACCAGGGCTCTTCGGTTCCGTTCGATTCGGCAACCGTGCCTCAACTCTACCACATACGAGCGCGGCCGGCTGGCCGGCTGAAGGACCACGCCCTTCTGTCTACGGTCTTTCACCCAGACTACGTCACCGGGCTTCAACTGAGGCAGGTGACGCGCCGCATGGCGGCTGTTATAGAAGCGGCGTTGCGTATCCCTAAGGAGCGAGTCTCTTTGACGGACCTCCTTCAGGTTCGGCGTACTTGGCGCCAGTTTCTTTGGGTGGAGTGGAAGCGTGGTACGGAGCCGCCGACTCATGAGCAGCTCCGCTGGCGTGCTGCCTAGTTGTCCCGGGGTGTCCCTGTAGGCTAACAGAGCCAAATAGGGATCATTAGACTTCAACAACAGTCTTTTAACGGTTTTCACCATCCTTTCTACTTCGCCGTTCGCCTGCGGAAACCTCGGGCTCGATGTGACGCTTCTGAACCGGTAGTCTCTCGCGAACTGCCTGAATTCCTGGCTAACAAATTGTTTGCCGTTATCCGTCACCAGAACTTCCGGTATGCCATGCCTCGAAAATATACTTTTGAGTTGTTCTACAACATGGGAACTAGTCATGTCTTCAAGACGGCACAGTTCTGGAAAGCGAGAAAGGTAATCTACTACTAACAAATAGTTACTTCCTTTCATGTGAAATATGTCTGCTGCCACTCTTTCCCATGGCCTAGACGGAGTCTTAGTCGGCATCATAGGCTCTGACGGCTGGTCACGGTACTCTGCACAAACCCTGCAATTTGTGACAACTGAAGCAAGCTGCGAGCTTAGGCCAGGCCACCACACGGACTCTAGTGCTCTGGCCCTGCACCGGACAATACCTTGATGCCCTTCGTGGAGTTGCTTTAAGACCTCGCTTCTTAGTGGTTGGGGAACCACGAGGCGGCTGCCTTTCAGAAGGACGCCCTTACAAATGCTGAACGTTCCACGTTCTGGCCAATAAGGCTTTAGCACGGCCGGTAAAGAGGTTATGCTGGGCCACCCTTCTCGAGTAAAGCGAATTAACTGTTGGCAAGTCTCATCACATGCTTGCTCTTCGGCAACTGATCTGAAGTTGTCAGACTCGCTCAACTCTGACAACGAACCTGCCACAAAACTGCTTACCTCCTCTACTGAGAGGAAGTTCACCATTCGCTGTCCCCGCAGAGGTGCCCGTGATAGTGCATCAGCAATCACAAGGTTTTTACCTGGCACATACTCGACATCGAAGCTAAAACGCATCAACCGCATCCTAAACCTTTGAATGCGCGGTGGAAGCAAATCCAGTGGGAGTTTCCCAGCAAAGTCACTAACGGCTTATGGTCAGTTTCTACAGCAAAATGCAACCCCCTTAGGTAACTTTCGAGGCGCTCTGCGGCCCAAGTCAGAGCCAAGGTCTCCTTCTCAATTTGCGCGTAGCGAATTTCCGTAGGCGTTAAAGACCTTGAAACAAAAACTACAGGCCTTCGCTCGTTGTTGGGCTGCAGCTGTAACAAAACAGCCCCTAACCCATATGACGAAGCATCCGCCGAAAGAATCGTCGGGTACTTTGGGTCATATGTTGCCATGCAACTATCCGAACAGATAGCTTTTTTAGATACTCAAACGCCGCCTCTTGAGCGTCAGTCCAAAGCCATTCTGCATTCTTTTGCAGCAGCTGACGTAACGGTGCCGTTTTCTCAGCCAGATTGGCGATAAACCGCGAACAGTGATTCGCAAGACCCAACAGCCTGCGCATCTCAGCCACGTTTGTTGGTGCCTTCATATCAGTTATCGCTCGAACCTTCGCGGGATCGGGGCGTATGCCGTCTTTGCTCACCACACACCCGAGGAAAGAAAGCTCCTTCACGCTGAATTGGCATTTTTCCTTGTTCAAGGTTACACCGGCTTTGGAAAGTCGCTCCAGAGTGCGATGCAGACGCTCATCGTGCTCTTTCTGGTTAGAGCCAAAGACTAGCACATCGTCCATCAGGTTCACCACCCCCGGGATTCCATCAAGAATTTCACTCATGCGC
Organism: Ixodes ricinus; assembly: GCA_037355805.1. NCBI lineage: Eukaryota > Metazoa > Arthropoda > Arachnida > Ixodida > Ixodidae > Ixodes > Ixodes ricinus. The sequence goes on along the minus strand of JAZHYW010025892.1, from coordinate 33,595 downwards.
TTCTGGAAATACTCAGGAGCTGAGGTTATCCCGAACGGCAACCTTTCGAAGCAGTAACGGCCGTATGGCGTGATGAACGTGGTTAACCGCTGGCATTCTTTCGCCAACTTTACTTGATGGAAGCCCGAGTTGGCGTCGAGTTTTGAAAACACCGCAGCTCCGCTAAGCAACGCCAGAGTATCGTCAACTGTGGGAAGTACGAAACGCTCCCGTCTTACATTCTTGTTGAGTTGAGTCAAGTCAACACAAATGCGTACATCTCCGGACGGCTTTAAAACCGGAACTATGCCCGCACACCACTCAGTTGGGCCTTCGACTTTTCTAATGACTCCATTGGCCACCATTTTGTCGAGTTCTTTTTTACCCCTTCTCGCAACGGGATGGGAATACGACGGGCGGTGTGAATGGCGTAGGGCACACACTCTGGTTTCAGACGAATGCAATATTCGCCTTTCATGGTTCCAAGACCATTGAACAAGGAAGGATAGCTCGTTTCCACCGATACTTGATCGACAAACTTTACTATTCCTAAGGCTTCGATGGCTGGTAAGCCTAGGATGACAGACTTCGCTGATTCAACGACAAAAACCGTTTGTCGAGTGGAATTACGCTTCCACAAAATGGTGGCAACGAACTGTCCTTTGACCTTCAACTCCTCATTGCCTGGCCCCTTTAAAGCGACATTAGAACGTTCAAGCTGCCCTGGTAATCCAGGGAAGGACGCTGGGACTACTGAAACTTCAGCTCCCGTGTCGATTTTCGCAGAAACGACCGTATCATTGATAGACACCTCTACCGTTCTAGCTTTGGCGCTTGTAACTCCTAAGGAACAGACAAAGTTCCTGCGGTTCGCGGTTCGCGTTCTAGTCTCGACACTGCTGGCGCCTACCTTGGAGGCTCTTGCTTGTTTAGTCGAGCAGACGGCGGCGAAATGTCCTCGGATCCCGCACTTGTGGCATACTGCTCCTCGGGCTGGGCACGAAGAACGGGAATGCGGGCCTCTCCCGCACGTTGAACACTTCGGAGCGCTGTTGGCGTTGTGTCCGACGCGTTCACTGTTCTTTGTTCTTGGGCGGTGCCCGTGGGGCTTCCCTTCACGGCGAACCGCGTCGACCTCGGCGCTCGACGACACAGCCTCCGAAAGTTCCGTAGAACCACTGCGAAGCTCCTTTTGTTGTCGTTGCACACTTTCCTTCAGACGTGCCTTCGCAAGGGCGCTTGCCAGTGTGAGCGTCGCATCCATCTGAAGAGCCTCGGAGAGCTTGGCGTCGCGTAGGCCCACAACGAAGCGGTCGCGAACCATCCGCTCTTTTACTTCGCCGTAGTCGCACCGGTCTGCCAGCGTATGTAGGGCTGTGGCAAACTGGTCCACCGTCTCGCCTGGTTCCTGACAGCGGCGATGGAAGCACGCGCTTTCATAAACCAGGTTGCGTGCGGCGACAAAGTAGTCGTCAAACTTTTGCTTGACAACGGCGTATTTCTTCGAGTCTTCTTCCGTCAGGTTGAAGGTCTGGAATATCTTGCGCGCCTGCCGTCCCATGGTGTACAGTAGGGTCCGTACCTGAGCTTCCTCTGTCCGCTCGTTCAGTCCAGAGGCGAACCGGTAATCGTCGAAGTCCTGAACCCAAGCAGGCCATTCCGACGTTTTTTCAAAGTTGAAGCTCGGCGGCGGCTGTACCGGAAAAGGTCCCGGCTGGAACAAAACCTTGTCTTCGTCGCCGGGCATGCCTGGTTACCCTTGGATGGCGGCCACGGCAGAAAGTGGGCGACGGACCACAAGGAATGGCAGGTGTCTCATCCCACTTCTGACACCATGTCGTGTTTTCGACCGGGATGAACGAAGACTTCCAGCCGCAGGCCAGGACGGACAGGCCCAAAAAAGCCCCCGGTTTATTCCAGCAATCCAATATATACAGAGGTCTGGTCACATGATAATAGACACTTCCCGCAAGTCATATCGAGGGGTGACCGACGAGCGCGGTACACTTTCCGCAAGTCATAATGACGTGTTACAATACCGCGTGACAGTATCGCGCTATACGCAGAAGGCCGATAACACTACAGTACCCTCTAAAAAGAGTTGATTTAGTTGTTTTCGATGATGCTCAGCAAGTTTTAGCTAGAACTATATGTCTATTTGCACTAATTAAAAAGTTAATTAGCAAACTTTATGTAATTAGCCGACTGATAGTTGCGACTATCTCCCTATACTACGTCCCCCCGCCATATAACTCACCTGCAAACCGCGTAAGTCTAGCTTTCATGGCTTTTTTAACAAAGCTGCAAAAATAAAAAAGGAACACCCTGCATATATATAATTATCACGGGAAAAAATAATTTCCTAAATTTTCTATTCCATAGAGCGTGTGCTATTGAAAAAAAAAAGTAATCTTCCAAAAACCTAGGAGTCATCATCTCATTTGACCTGCGATGGAACAGCAACATTAACTATATATCACAGCGTACCAGAAACTTGTCATTCTAACATGGTCCCTGGAGCGCTGCAATCCATCAACAAAGTTACTTGCTTGTAAGTCCGATTTAAGACTTTGAATTCGCACGAGTAGTTTGGGATCCTTACACTTAAGAAATAACAAATAAATTTTAGAAAATACACGCGGTTCGGTTTATTTGTGACGTTTACAGTTGGTCTGTATTCTCCAGCCAACTCCTGCAGAAAGGCCACTTGAGTGCTCTCGACACTCAGATTTTCGGAACGACCGACTTAATTTCCTACAAATAACTGTCAATGACTACCTAAAATTTAATGGAACAGGTAGATTCATTTCTAACAAAACCACAAGCAACAAGAAAATACAATATGTAAAATACGGAGAGATTGCTGCTGAAAATAATGCATTTAAAAGATTTTTTTTCTTTTTCTGCGAGCTATTCGAGAATGAAGTTCCTTGCCGGTTGACGTTGTGGCCAGTGCTTCTCTGTCTTTAGTCTTACGTTAGACTGAATAAAAAATGTGTTTTACATTGGATAGTAAATATGTTCAAAGTTTCTTGCAGACTCGCGTATTTTTATTTTTTTAATGATATCAGTTTTGTGATTGATTTTGTTTTTATATCTTATTTCTTCGTTCTGTAGTCTGGGTTTTCCTGGACGTTCGTTTTTCCTCCGGTTCTGCTGACACAGCAGCTCAGTCTCTACTTAGAAATATTGTATGCATTGCAGGGCAGCAGAGCACCGCCTACATATTTTGTTTTGTGATGGCACTTTCTTATTTCTGCTTTTCGTGCGTCTGTACCACTCCTGCTACAGCCTCGACGAGGCGAGCAGTATTAGTAAACGAATAAATTAGTACATAAAGAAATAAAGGAGAAAATAGAGCGTTTCTTTCAAGCTGACATGAGTTGGTTTTTGTTTTTTTAATTGCAGTAAGAAATGGCGTACTTGGTTACATATTGAGTGAGTATCGAGCATACTTGTACACGTTACTGGAAAAAGTAACTAAATATCGTTTCTCGAGCTCAAAATGTAACTAAGTAGGTTGACTGGCTGTTCAGAACGAACGCCTTGCTTTAACTCAAAAGCAACAAGTTATATCTTGTTTCTCTCTGGGTTTTCTGAGGCAGTAACAGTCAAGCCACATTTACTGTCGTTAATAATTCCTCGTTTTTGAAAGGGGTCAGTGACAATGTTTACCATCCTCTTAGCACCTTTGTGGTAGACACAGGCGCGAGCTGGGATGCGAATTGGGAACTCGTGTTGTGCACGTTCCTCTCCAGAAGTGACTATCATATGCAGTTAGTCGTTACTTCATCAAAACGCAACGAGAAGACGTTTCTCGTTCTTTCTGTTCAAGAGTGGCTAAGTCGTCATTTGTTCGCCGAAAAGAAATAAACTACGCACAATAGACCATTTGCTGTCTTACCCAAGCATCAAGGAGAATGGAGGGATTGGTGTTCCACGCGCCACACGCGCACGCCTTTCCCCTGTATAAAAGATTCAAAGTAAATAACCAAAAAAGCATTGACGAACGCGCGTGCAAGATGCCATTTGTTTTAGGTTTTTGCTTTGGAAAAATTACTGCACGAGGCCAGCACGTGCGGCGCGTGGAACGCAATCCCTGCATTCTCCTTGATGCTTGGGTAAGACGCAATAGGTCTATTAACGCGTTACGTGAATCTGCTTACCAGTAATGGTATTTTCATTGCTTTTGTTTCAATGACGCGCACATATCTGGGCGTGCCCACTCCAATTAGGGTGCCTACATGTCTGTCTGTTTCAGGGTGAAGACATCCATTGTTGCACTGAATGTTCAGCGCGTGACGCTCTCGCGGCACTCGGTGCAGCAGGCTTGGGCGTTAAAATGGCGTCTCTGCATTAGCCAAAGCTACGCGCTCGAGCTGATTGACACCGGATTGCGCGTACTTCCGAATGCATAAAAAAACGATTGGGCGTAAAAATGGCTGAGATGTCACCACTCAAGCAAAGGCGCGCGTGTGCATGAAGGCACTCCCAACTCCAATGTCTAAACCGACTCTGTCGTTTCAGAAACAATACGTTTTGCCCGCCGGCGGTGGAGTCGGAGACCTGCCAAACTCCCAACGAAGTCGTCCAAACATTCTACAATACGTTGTCGGGACACTGCGAGAACCTGAACAACTTGTGTCTCGCCGGCCTGAACCGCTTCCAGACGCTCTTCATTTGTCTCGAGACTTGCCTGCAGCACACAGCCTGACCAGCGGCACATATCATGCCAAAATTTTGAGTCTGATTATTTAAGAAATAAAAAAGGAAGAGTTAGCTTTCACCTGATTACACAATTAAAGTGCAATACCTGGAAGGCGTCTCCGACAAAGGTTTTGAGCGCGTCCTCAAAGGTGGTCACACAATTTCTGCCTAATGACGTCAGGAAGCGTCATGCTGTCGCGGGTCGTGATCCTGGCGGCGTCCCAGCAACGCTGGTGTCTTGCTGCATGCCCCGTTGCAGCTCCACAGTGAACGGAAGCTTGGACTTCCAGGATTAGGCACACAGTGACGAAAGCGACACTCGATTTCCTCATACGTTTTGCCGGGATATCTAGCGCCAACCACCAGGGTCGCGACATTTGACAGTATGACACTCGGCTTTCTGTGACGTCATCTGTTGCCACTAGAAGACCACTTCTTTGTTGTGTGACGACACCTGAGAGAGACACACTCCAGGCATCATAGACTACCAACACACTGCCTTACAGACACACCAAATGTGGCCACTGCACATTCACAGGAACCGGGAGAGGGGATGCATTTTTTGTGCCTCTATGATACGTGGAACAGTTTTGGGAATTTAAAAATTATCTTTCGAAAATAACACCCTTTTTTTCCAAAAATGTGTACATTTATTGCGTCGTAACGTTTTCTAACGGTAAAAAAAAGCTACAGTGGCTTTTTGTTAAGCGTGTTTTAATTTTCTTTTTTAATTTTTATATAAGTGTGATATGAAGCGTGCAAAAATGTGCGCAGACGTTTTTTTTATTTATATTTTTCTACATTTGTGCGTACTTGCAGCATACTACGTGGATAGAAGCCTCTGATATGCAGAAATTTCGTTTATCTCTAGCTTCCTACTCGCTCTGTTCAAATAATTCTTTGCACGCGAACCTGGACGAATTTGTGGTTCCTAATTTTTATATGTGACTCCTCAAGATGTGTAGAGAGCGGAATCAAAATAGATTTTGCGGGAAACATAACATCTAAAGAGAAAACAAAGTGTGGAGAGCGCCAAAACATCATTTTTGAAGTTTTAAGGGGGATTCAACCGCTATTTTTTTGTACCCTTTTCCTCATAGATGGCGCAGAATTTTTCCGGAACAAACAAGTTGCAGGTTCGAAGCTGCGCATGCAGGTCGGGCGCTCGTGGTGGGCTCGGGCCACGGGCTGACCGCCGCCGATCTCGAGCTAGATCTTCTTCGCTCTGCGTCCCGCCGCTGCCGGAAGCGGCGAACAGGCGGCGCGAGATACGCGACAGTACATAGGTCGATTACAGTGGCTTGCAAAACATAGATTAAGCTCTGACTTCCGAATGAATTCGAAGTTCCGTCCATGTTCGAAATGATCAAAAGCACAGGGTTGAAGGTGAACATTTCGGCAGACGTCTGCCTGGTTGGGTTAAACGTAATAAATAAAGCACAGGGTGCGGCGTTGCGGCCGTTTGGACCACCACATTTAACACGCAAACGTTGTTTTGCAAAAAAAGAAAAAGAAAAAAAAGAAGATATTTTTAGGGCTTAATTTAAAGCTAGAAAACAAAACAAAAAAAAATAAAGTGGCAGTTTTGCACTTCCTATGTCCTATACCGGCCTGCTCTTCGTCTGAATACTGGTTTGCAAACCCGCTCCCAGGTTGTGTGGAATAAAGCCCATCTATCCTCGGAAAAGTGGCGCCAATCGTTTTTGTGGAAATGCTTGAGAAACGTGCCGCGGGCCACTTCTGGGAAGAGCTACAGCCACTAAATGAGCTGCGCTTAGAGTATCGGCACTCTGTTCCCCAACATTGTTGTGGGCGATGACATTTTGGTGCTTGAGCAGAGTAGACGCAACTGCCGATCGTCATGATTCGAAAGTGCGACTTCATAGCATTAGATGCGGTGTTAGAAGCTCACGTAACATTGTTTTTTGCTCTGTCGCGAACTGTTTAAACATTAGTGGAGGACAGAAAAGCGTTTCCTGTAATTTCAGATAAATATTCAAATACACTGGCAACCATGATTTTAAGCCACAATATGAACAAGTGTCGTTACTCTGAAGCGTAGCTTATTTAGTGGCACTATATATAGAAGAACCTGGCGTCTGAAGTCTAGCTCAGTGCTGCGCTGTTCCGCAGTGATCTTCCCTAGTGCCACTAAATAAGCTACGCTTCAGGGTAACGACACCTGTCCATATTGTGGCTTAAAATCATGGCTGCAAGTTCTCTGAAAATTCATCTGAAATCACAAGAAACGCTTTTACGTCCTCCACAAATGTCTAGGCGCTTCGCGACAGAGCAAAGCAATATTACATGAGCTTCCTAACACCGAATCAAATGCCGATGAAGTCGCACTTTGAATCATGACGATCGGCAGTTGCGACTGATCTGTACAAGCACCAAGATGGCGGCGCCCCCAGCAATATCATGGGGAACAGAGTGCCAACCCTAAGCATAGCTCATTTAGTGGTGAGGTCCACCTTTTGCGCGGCGAGGTCCACATTTCCGCACGTCCAGAGGTGTGGACCTCGTCGAAGAGGTCCACACTTCTGCACGTCGAGTCAAAAGCAACAAGAAGCAACCGATTCCCACCCGTGAACTGTACCAAGAGTTCTCTGTCCAAGCAAGTGGCGCGGCTCTACTACTCGTCCACAATCGAGTGCCAAGTGCACAGCAGCTGACAAGATTGGCAACGGATATGGCAAGAAAGGACGCTTTCCGTCTCTCTGCCTGTCAGCGAAAAAGAACCACTCAAAGACACAAAGCCATGTTGCACTTGAGTTATCCTCGTAGATTCCATAAGTTGAAGGCGCTGCCGGCAAGTGCAGACTAAATTTATTTGATAAAATTCACGCTTACAAGGTACTGCCAACCATTGTTGTGGAAACGCGCAAGACACGTGCGAGGAGCGGGTGCTCTGCTGCCATTCGCTTACAAGGGCCGCTCATTTAAAGGGGCCCTGCAATCATATTTAAGCGTCTACCTTTTTTGCGGTTTCCACGTCTCTTGAAGTTCGGGCAAGCCAGCGGGCACGGAGAGAGTAACTAAATATCAGTGCGTCATATTTTAACCGGACGACGCGGAAACCTCCTCCACCGACGAGGGCGACCCGCGGTACCGAAAGCGCGCAAAATGTGACGTCTTTGGTCCTGGGCTTACTACTGGTCAGAGCCGCTAAAAGCTTCTTTTTAGTCGAAATACAAAATATAAGTGGCGCGAACCGTTTCAATTATTTATAAAAGTAGTTTTTGTTCAGTATTTTAGATCAGAAAAGAAACGAATGCAGTTTATAAAGTACGGAAACAAGAAATGACTCGTCGACATACCCGCCACCAAGCGGTGGAAAAGGCGGCGCATACTAGAAAGGAGTAGTGGGATCAGGCGCCGACACGGAAAGGTCCCGGATGTACGCGGCGGCGCTGCGGTCGTATGGGCAGGATGATCCGACCGGCTCCGAGCGTTCCGAAGGCTTTCGGCGAAAAGCTTTGTCTTGGGGTTTGGCCGTTTCGCGGTATGGCAGCGCGAAGTGGCTCCCATTCTGAACTGATCTTTACCCCGTGTTTGCTGTCGTTTGTGGCCAATGAAGTGTCATGCCGAATTAGTGTTTAATCGCGCAGCAAATGCAATGAGAGCCGCTCCGGCTGCACGCTGCATACAACCTATCCAAAACATGCTTTAGTGGCGCCCTCTCGCGCCGTCGACACGGAGTGCGGCAGCCGTGAGCGCTCGCGATGAGCCCACTACCCCTCCTCTAGTTCACGGCCACTCAAGCAACCAAGGACGTCATGAGGGAGGTTATTTTTTGCTTGTTTTTGTAATCTTAATTTGCCTATAACTTTTAAAATAAAGCGAATTTCGAGAAAAGAAAAGTTTCACTAAGTTACTACGTTCAGTGCGCTCAGGTTCGGTGCAAATTAAAAACCAGTAAAAAAGTCCTTGCAGGGCCCCCTTTAAGTACTACGCCGACAAGTGCTTCCAAAGGCCGCTCGAGACACGGGCCTCGTGCACTGGCGCATTTGACGCCACTTGCAAGACTAATACCCGTGCCACACGGGCAACTCGAATGCCACTTTACAAAGAATGACGTTTTTGTGATCGGCGAATCAGCTCGTAATCTGTCGCGCGTGGAATGCGCTACGCCCGGTGGCAGTTACGCTGGTGAAGAAATGTTGACGAGTCAAGCAATACATGTTTTTACAAATTACCCAAGAACCACGGAGAATCCTTGGAATGCGGGAACAGAATCCCCACACGCTCGTGCTACCTGAAAGAACGTGCCAATTGTTTTAGATTTTCTTTAGAAAAGTTACTGCTGCAGACGCCAGCACGTGTGAACTGACTACTCTTGTAACATGCATAGGCACCTTGGTGCTTAAAGGAGCGGTTCAACGATATTCAATTGGAATGTTTTTCACTTTACACGAGCCTACTGGTACTAGTGGAACTCAAGGATACTCGCACGCAAAAGAAACTCCTTTGTTGCGGTGTAATTTCAAGGACAAAAGCGATCATTTTCATTCAATCTCTCCTTTGCAAAATTTAATGACGTAACGTGGGGATCGCAGTACACCCCAATGACGATATTTTGAATGCGTTCATACATTGGACACGAGCGTTGCGTGGGTACTGATTTGGGCTCGTGATAACTAGTAGCTCGAGAAGCATTCGGGAAGTGGCCCGTGTCCAATCGCTGCAACGACGACAATAGCCGAGCCATAACGATGTCTGGAACTCAGCGCGTGTCCTCTGCTTTACCAACCCCAGCGCGTGGCTATGATCAACATCGGCGGCATATAATCGGCTACAGATCACGTGGCCGCTTGTTCTGGCTGCGAGTTGAGGGAATGAGCGCTGCTCGTTTTTCTTTAATTTTGTTTTGGAACTTCTATTGCGTGGGGTGGAAAACGAACGCGTGTTTCATAGGTCATTAACGTCAGGGATCCGTTCTAAGCGGTAGTTGCGCAAAGTACACAAATTGTTGCATCGCCCCACAAGGAATTTAGCAAAATATTTATAGACCATTCCAGAAAAGTCCAGTCTACAGTGTTCGTGTGTGTGGCGCGTGCTTTGCTCGCCTTCTAAAGCGGCGAACATGCGCGTGCTGGGCTCTGAACTTACACGTCGAAACTGCGATTCTGGCAAACAACAAAATGTATGCAATTGAACGAACCTCATTCGTGTAGGCCAGATGGCTGGTTACTGGTTCATGAAGATCGTGCTAAAATGACATTTAAAAGAACTCCGCAACCACCAAGCCAAACATCAAGGTGCTATGAGAGGTGTAAAAATACACAAATACACTATTCATCTGTCAAAGAAAAAAATATTTTCTCGAAGATAAAATAGCGCGTAAAGTACAGAAATAGATCGTCATATTTTAGAGCGCAGCTTTTAGGCGCCCGTTTCCGACTTGAGCGGCGGTCGCCGTCGTCGCCGTCGCCGTCGCCGTCGCCGTCGGCGTAACCGCGCGGTGCATTATGGGTAAATTCTTCCGAAGGGACCCGAGGTCCTCCCCGAAGCGAACCCGAGGTCGCACCGAAGGAACTCCAGGTCCTTCGGGAGGACTCGGGTCCCTTCGGCACGACCTCGGAGGACCTTGGGTTTCTTCGGGAGGACTCGGGTTCCTTCGAGCTTGTACGTTGCCACAGGTTGCATGCAACCTGTTGCATGTAGAGCAACAAAATGAAAACGATGTCACAACAGGTTGCATGCAACCTGTTGCATGCGACTTGTTGCATGCAACCTGTTGCATGCAACTGGCATGAACCAAGTTGTATGCAACTGGCATGAACCAAGTTGTATGCAACCTGTTGCATGCAATCCAGGTTGCATGCAACCTGGTGACGTCATCGGCATCCGCATCGTCATCGTCCTCGTTACTGATGACGTCATCAGTGACATCACTGATGACGTCATCGGCATCCGCATTGTCATCGTCATCATCACTGATCACATCATCAGTGATGTCACTGATGACGTCATCGGCATCCGCATCGTCATCATCATCATAGATGACTTCATCAGTGACGTCACCGAAGACGTCATCGGCATCCGCATCGTCATCGTCATCATCACTGATGACGTCATCAGGTGACGTCACCGATGACGTCATCGAATCGTCATCGTCAAGGTCACTTGACCCACGAGGTCATGCGGACCCCCCGAGGTCACGTGACCCCCCCCCCCCCCCGAGGTCACATGACCCCCCCCCTTCCGTACCCTTCCCTCCTCCTCCTCAAGAGCTGCGCTCTAATTCGGCGCTACGGCGTTGTAAACGGCTTTCATTTTTAATTCAAAAAAAGTCAACAAAAGTTACAAAAAATACCCGAAACAATATTTATCTTTTTTTTTTTTTTTTGACGGTCTAGAATGCAGCGCGCTCAATCAGACATCCACGAGTGGCACGTGGGAAAAAAAATAAATCTATAGAATTTTTTTTAAATTAAGTTTTAGTTTTTGCACAGTTTCCGCCGCGAAGTTGTAAATTTGCATGCCTCCCGTCAACGACATTTATCATTTTCTTTTGAGAGAGAACATTGCACGCCATCCACATGACATACCAGGCACCAACTCTTTCGTATACTAATGGATCTCAGCACCTGTTCCATAGGCCTCTGTAATACCAGACAGGAATAATATGTCGAAAATCATGTCTAAACTCATGCTGAACCTTGTTTAGACGTTTCACTTCTCGTCTTCAATAGATCGACCACGTGAGTGGAACTCCGAGAGTCGCCCGAGCCGAATTCGATGTCCAAAACGGATATAATGCTTATAAAAAAAAAAATCACTGAAGCAATTGCTGAGAAACAAATGTAACTTTGCCAATTGTCGACTATAGTGCTACAATGCGCACAATTTTTCTCGATATTATTAGCGCTCCTCTTTGGACGGATATCGTAGTGGTCACAGCCGGCTTGAGTTCGCGCTTGCCGCTCTTGAAGCTGTTTCAGCTGCTGAGGGATAGCTCAGCTCTCAGCACGCGGCTATAATGTATTCCGACCATAAGTGAGAATGTTTCACGTGACAAAAGTTCTCTCGGCACACAGCTCGCGCAAGAGCACCTTGACGTGGCTGCCATCCATTGCTGCCGAGGAGAGCATTTTGTTTCTTTTACGAAAACAAGGGTAAAAAATAAGCTTTTCCCGGCACTGTTCCTACAATCTACAGCGGAGCACAGATTGTTACCCATTGCTAAGTAACTTTTAACCTTGAAGCTGCGAAAATATAATCTTGATCGCAGCCGCCCGGAAAGCTGCCACTTCGCGGCTCCCGGGTCGCTCGTCCGCCTGCTCACCCGTGCCGTATCTTGCGCGGGTGGATAAACGTAGGGATTTTTCAGTGTTCCGAGTAGAGAGTCGCCTTCTTGAACCCCCGCGTCCGGTGTAACTTGAAAATGCAATAACTTTATTAAAATTTTGTTTCTTTCATCAAATATTTTGGCTATCAGTTGAGAAAGGTATATTGATGCGGTGTGCCAATTTCCAGCCAAAGCCAAGACTATCAAAAATATCGGCGGAGTTTCTCTTTAAGTCAAGTTGGCTTGGGGCGCATGAGGACGCCACTCCCCGAACACCTGCTACTCCAAGTGACCCCAGCGAGGCCCTGAAATAAGGGTATATAAAGTGCGGTAGCACGAATCAGCAAACATTAGGAAAGGTATAGACAACTAAGAAACTAAATATTCAATTAAGCTATATCGACGTTCCTCAAATCAAGTGGTTCTCTAGCGAATGTGATTATGAAAGTAACGTATAATTGTAAAACTATATTTTTTTGCGAGTCTGAGGAAATATGGATAATATTTCAAAAGCCCCTTCGATAACTTTATGATATAAAGAAACTTGATTAACTTTCGATGTTATTTTTGGCCTAAAAATATATCCGACTTTCCGATTGTTCGAATCAATGTAGGGGTTTCTGACTATCATCTGCGATTAACATTTGAAGCAGCAGTTTGGATAGGTTGACGAAAACAAACCTAATTTTGCGCGTCAAGGCCGTGGAAGCTAAGATTGCGTTACTCTAGTCACGTATCTTCTACCGTTTCGAGGACGCGTTTCCACAGGCAAGAAATTAGTTTAGAAAGGACCCGGCGAAAAATTGAAAGCCAGACGCGGTAACTCCGAACAACAACAAAATAAAATTTATTCAGGAGCAGCGTCTACGTAAGTACGAAGTAGTGAGCTCTATAACAAACTAACACTATTGAATGAACTGGGACGAATCCAGTTTCAGACGCTTGAACGGTTCTCCCGCTTCCGCGCACCCGCGCTATTTCTATTTGACCTGCACGCACAAATAAATTTAACGCCGAACGCCCGTGGGACCAATCACTGTGCACTCGCTTCACAGCTTCTCGGCCATGACGACGAACGCGGACTCGATAATCGATGATGAGCGTACAGACTCTTCCAGGCAACGCCACAGCTTGACTTGGAAACCCGCTCGCACTAGAGCATCCTTCACCATGTCTGGCGTCAGGTAGAGGCAGGGAAACGTGACTCCACCCACAGTGTACTCGCGGCAGCCGAGGACGCCACACAGAATCAAGAGGCCTCCATCGCCAACGAGGCCGCCGACGTTCTGCGCCGCCTTGCAGAAGGTGTCTTCGTCCGGGCAAGCGCTCTCTAGGCACAGGCAGGAGAGGACCACGTCGAACTTCTCCAAGTGCTCTTCTGGAAGGACTCTGGGATCCAGGACATCGCAGGGGATCACCTTCCTCACGGCATTCCTCGTTCTCGTCGCTATCTCCTCCGCTCCTCGCTTGACGTCACTGTTTCAGGATGCAAGCACAACACTCTATCAGTTGCTGAATCTTTAATCAGTTGCTTATTATAATGCGAAGACATTAATTGTCTCATGGAGCGGAGCCGGCGGCGTCTGTAACCGCTGTAACCGCGAAACAACGCGAAAGAAATTCCCAGCGAAACGGCTCCTAGATAGCCATTGGCCGGGAGGCGTATAGTTCCAAGGAACGCCATCCCGCAAAGAAGCCCTCTCTTTATTTATTAATTAATTTATTTATTTATTGAAAGTACACTGAGGGCCCGAAGGCAATTACAGAGGGGGTAGAGAACATACATAAAACCAAGATAGTAATATAGTAACAAGTCAACAATATTAAATATACAACAAATGAAGAAAAATAACACGTCATGGGTCACTGCTAAAATAGTTAGTGATGGAATTTCTAAACAGGTTAGTATCAGTTATAGTAGCAATCAAACCGGGGAGGTGGTTCCATTCCTCGGCCGTGCGGCGTAAAAAAAAAGATTGAAATGTTGTGGTAAACGAACTTGGAACTCCAACTTTATGCTGATGGTCAAGACGAGATGAAATGAAAAAGGGGGAGTAATCATCTGATTGCGTAGGAGAGGATTATGAAAATACATTTTATGAAATAGACATAGGCGTGAAATTTTACGTCGCAAGGAGAGAAGTGGTAAACATAAACTATTTTTCATCGAAGTGACACTAGCAGTACGATGGTAGTTGGAAACAATGAAACGGGCTGACCTATTCTGAATGAATTTCAATGCAGGGATCAGAGTATCGTGACCGGGATTCTAGATAAAGGCTGCATATTCTAATTTAGGCCTGATTAATGTTTTGTACAAGATCAATTTTAGTGAATTAGGTGCCAATCAAAAGTTGTGTTTTAACTAGCTCAACATGCCGTTAGCACGGGTAGTAACATACTGAATATGAGGTTTCCATGAAAGGTTCTTTGTTAAGTGAACACCAAGGCACTTGTACGTTGTCACTTGTTCCAAAAGGTTGCCATCTAGGTGGTAACAGGGACTGTGGTTAAGTTTGCGGGACACTCTCATCTGTTTACATTTACTAGTGTTTAGTTTCATTGTCCATAATTCACACCAAGGAGAGATAGAGTTATTATCACACTGAAGTGCAGACATGTCAGAATCATGACAGATTTCAAGGTAAATTACACAGTCATCGGCGAAGAGACAAACGGAAGAAGACGCATTAATGGGAAGATCGTTAAAATAAATTAAAATTACTAGTGGGCCTAAAACAGACTCTTGAGGAAACACAAAATTCACAGACACAGGAGAGTTTTCGTTGATTATTGTTACAAATTGTGAACGGTTATTTAGAAAGACCGAATCTATGCGAGAACGTTAGGGTCAATGTTAAGTGTTGAAAGTTTTAGCAGTAATAGCTTGTGACACACCTTATCGCATGGCTTGGCGAAATCTCAGAAAGTGCAATTCACATGGGAGCCTCGGTCAAGAATATAATGAATGTCATGAGTGAAGGATAGGAGCTGAGTTTCACAAGATAATGATTTACGAAATCCGTGATGCGCTTCAGGGAAGAAATTATTCGAGTATAGGAAATGTACGAGTTGGGAAATATAAAGAGTTCCAGAAGTTTACATGGTGTGCATGTTAATGAAATGAGACGATAGTTATTAGCGGAATGTTTATCGCCACCTTTCGGAATTGGAACCACCTTCCCCACTCGCCAATCACAAGGTAAAATGCCATCTTGCAGTGACTGTTCAAACAATTTGTGAAGAATAAGAAACGAGTATAATTTAGTGTTTTTCAAAAACGTGGAACTAATACCGTCTACTCCTGATGAGGATGATAACTTCAGTTCATCTATATTTTTGCAATACCAGCAGGGTCAACAAAGATAGCATCCATTGGCAGATAACAGGAACAGTTCATCGAAGGGTAACTTATGTTGCTAATATTAGAGAACGATTCAGTAAATATACTATTTAAGGCGTAAGCACATTCGTCACTGGGCACGCTATCACCACTTGAAGTTTTGAGAGAAATTGAAAAACGGACCTTTTTGTTAACAGTATTCCAAAATTTAATGGGTTTCTGTACCAACATGTCTAAAAGACCATGTGTGAAAAAGTGAAATTTAGCGTCTTCAATCGCTTTTTTGTCACTTCTACAGAACTGTGATACGCAGCTCAGCGACGCTCACACGAGGAAAACTTGGCTGCAAGGTACAAGCGCTTTTTTATTTGACAGTCTCTTCAGGGCTTTCGTGAACCAAGATGACTGATTCTTTTCAAGTATATTTCGTAGCGTTACGTATTTGTCGATAAGGTGCGTGCATTCCTACAATGAACGTCATCTGACCATGATATAGCGGGAAAATTAAAGTCAGCCAGAAGGAAGATGGGTGCGCTGGAATACCGCATCACTATGGTGTTAATGGCGTTACGCAAAGTTACAACAAATGATGACGAAGATGAGGGTGACCGATAACATACTCTAGTGATCCACTTCTTATGGTTCAGAACAAGGCCGACACAGGTTACTTCTATATCGCACGCCATGTTTGATGAAAAAATTTAATATGTTCAGCTATTGCAATCAGAACGCTATCGCCATCACCTGTCCTGTCTATCGTTTCGATACACATTGAACATTTTTGAGCTCATAAAAGAGTTTACTGTTCCGTACCTTCCCAGAAAGCCATGTTTCGGTTAGATTCTAACCTGAAACATGGCTTTCTGGGAAGGTACGGAACAGTGAACTCTTTGATGGCTCAAAAAGTCCAATATGCATCGAAACGATAGACAGGACAGGTGTGGCGGTAGCGTTCTGATTGCAATAGCTGATTGCAATAGCTGATTGCAATAGCGTTCTGATTGCAATAACACAACTCAAAAATGACGTGGGCCAAAAAATGTTTATTGGGAACTACACAGGTTTTTAATAACTGGAAGACAGGTTTTCAATACCTGGCATCATCGCACTGGTTGCTGTCTTGAGCATATCTCACAGTGTCATGTCCGCGGGCTGCACTGGAAATGCCCGCAAGCCGGATGCTGCCCGCGGGCCGCATGTTGTGCACACCGTTAGAACAACAACATCAGCATCGGTAGTATCAATAATGGAGCACAATTCATCACGTTTTTTATTGCACTTCTTATATTAGTGAACAAATCAGAGATGTCGGAATACTGGGACAGCCTAGCTCTACCCCTCGAGAAATCCTTCGTTGGCGAGCGTGCCTCAGTGAAATCTTGAGTAAGAGATCACTGTGCCTGGGGAATCGTCGGCTGTGCGGGAGAGACAATAGGCAGACTAGAAGGACCTAGCTCGTAGACTTCACCATTTGTGGAGTTCAAAGCGCAACACATGCTGTTAATGCGCAGCTTGTTGTACCTAAGCTTAAACGTTCCTCCGTTAGCGTTACCAAATTCTAGCAGTGTTTTTGTCGCATTACGCGTAGCCAGTGAAAGGTCTTCGCTAACCATAATACGGTGCGTTTTTAATGCTCATCTTGCTATCAGTATCTGGTCCCGCAGTTTGAATGACGAAAGTTTGACAACTATAGGTCGGCATTTTTCGTGAAAAAAACTTCCGAGAGGACAAGCCCGAATGATAGAGTCGCCCGTGACTGGCATGCCAAAAGACGCTCGCAAAACGCTCAACATTCTTTCTTCCGTCTGGGCCCAAGTTTCTGATATTGTGTCGCCAACTACAAAAAATATTAGATTGTCTCGACGGGACTCATCTTGCGCCTCGTCAAGACGTGCTTGCACTGCAATCTTTTCGCCCTATGCACTATCGGCAACATTTCTGGCGTCGATTACTCCAGTCGCATCAACATCGGCATCGTGGCGATGTCGATGTGACCGTTGACGATGTCGATACGGCAAAACTCTCGGCGAAGATTATGTGGTGACGTGGCCACGCAGCACTTTCTTGAAGCGGGAATCCACTGGCACGGTGATCCATGTGGTTTGGCACGCGCTCTCGAAGAATGAACTCCCTTGTATCTTGGACCGTCCGTCGGTAAGAGGGAGAGGGCGGCCGGCTAGGCCAGCCGGCCGTTGTGCAGAGCCCGCCCGGGCAGCCCCCGTAGAGGTCGCCTGGCCGGGCTCAGCCCAGCGCGCAGCTTGTAGGAATATGCTACTCATAGGATTGCTTTCGTATTCCTACACGTTAGCCGTCTTAAGTGTCCTATTCTTTTATTAGTCTTTTTAATATATATATATATATATATATATATATATAAACAATACATTCAATATTCACTGTCTCCTCACTTCGTTCACAATATACATATATACATATATATATATGTATATAGTGAACGAAGTGAGGAGACGGTGAATATTGAATTTATTGCTTTCATGCTAGGGGAAGGAAGGATAATATATACATGGTGCAGCCTGTCCCCATGGGCACGAGTGGTTCTTTATATACCTTGGAAGACGGGCCTTTTCCGACACTTGCAAGTGGAAATGACTTGCAACGTCACTGCCGCAACTCGGAACTAGCATGGGCTTTAAATCCGTAACGGCTGTCGTCTACCAAGTTAATCAAATTCTAAACTAACAGTACACGGAAAGCTGGTCAAAATTTGAGTCCGTCGAAACCAGCGGCCGGGATGGCCTAATCGGTTAAGGTGTCGCACCCGGATAGGCGAAGCTTGCGAGTCTCGATCCACGCTCCTGGCTCAAATATACACGATGGAGACAGCTCAAACGACGAAGACGAAGGGAAGAAGCATACACAACAGACGAAGAGACATCCACGACCGGAACAGCTTCATCCTGTCGTGTGTGTTTTTCTTTTCGTCTTCGTCGTTTGAATGGTTTTCTTAATGAAGAACGTTAACAAACTCACCGAATTGGCTTCTTAGCACTGGTCCACTCTTTTGCTAGCTCTTGGTCTTTTTCCTTTCCCCAAACATTAATGCAGATTCAATAATCAGACTCTCTCCTCTTTGTTCACAATATTACGACGACTGCGTTTGTCAATTTTACCCCACTCCCGATATATATATACTCATGAGTGATATGCGTAATATTTTATTTTTTTAATTTATTTTGCGTTACTTTGTAATTATTCCAACTGACGTCGGTAAATACGTGCGCTGAGATACGTTGTGGATCACAACATAAGCGCAAACTCCTTAAGCGTAGTGTACCACAATACAAGCTAGCCCAGTGAAGCGCCGGCCTAGTGCCAATACCACCTAGAAGACAAGGCCTGCCACCCAAAGGTCATCACTAGAGGCTCCACATAGCGCCGCCTAGTTTCCGTCACCGCCAGAGCGCCTCACAAAGCGACGTCGAGACGGACGCGAGTAGCTCTTGCTCTCGTCGAGCTACAGCATGTCTGCGATTAGGCCCGGGATCCAAAACCGATGACGTCGTTCGCAGGACTTGTCCTCTAGGTAGTATAAGCGCCGTTCCTAGCAACATCTTCGAGCTTGTAGCTCAGGTTTAGCTCACATTTAGGGTAGACTAAAGAGAAACTGAAGCGGTTGAGTATTTGAGGGAAAACCACTTAAGCTGTCTTTGTTTGGCCTCCAGGAGCACGAATATCAAAATTATTTTCAATTTGGTGCACCGAGGCTGCAGAAAATTATTTTAATATACCGCTCATTAACCCCCCCCCCCTCCTTTTTTTTCTTTCACAGAGCACGCGTGACGTCATATGCAAAGTTTTCGGAATCTCCGCTCTCACAAATCTTCAGCGCCTATCAAACCTATCCACGCGCACTCTTGCTATTTTTAAAAAGAAAAGAGAGGAAAAGACGTCCCGACTGATCGAAGTCCTTTGTTTTTTGTGCGCCTTTAGTTACATCCTCGGTTGTAACTGACGTGATATTCAAATTCCATGGATAAAAAATGAAAGACGTTTACAACTCCCTGTTATGCGGAATTAGAGCGCACCTCTTGAGGATTAGGAGGAGAGGGTACGGAGAGGAGGGAAAGCACTTCTCCTCCTCCGTACCTTCTCCTCCTCCTCTCCTCCGCCGCCTCTCCTTCTACCGATACTCCTCCCTCTCTGCCACCTCCATCCTCCTCCTCCCTTCTCCTCCTGTCATTCTCCTCCCCTCCTCCTCCCCCTCAAGAGCTGCGCTTTAATTCAGCATTAATGCAACGCGCGGTCACGAGTGACGTCATTATGGGAAATGTCCCATAATGCAACGTGCGGTTACGCCGACGGTGACGCCGTTGAGAGAGAGAATATACATCTTTATTACGAGAAAGCGGTGGGGAGGAGTCCTTAGTCCAAGACGCCTTGAGCTTTCCCTGCTTCCACAGCCCTCGACACGAGCATGAGCTGGTCATTCAGGTTGGAGCTGGTCAGTGCTCTTTTCAAAGCTCGTATGAAGACTGGAAGGGGTTAGACGATTGGATGGGGCTTTGGTCGCATCCTCCTATCATATGAAAGAGGGTCCCAGGGGCTCCGCAAAGAGCCTAACGGGTAACAGAGGGTGGGGAAAGATATGGCCTTTAGTGGGATGGCGGAAGGTGTTAGTCTGTAGGGCATGGTGATGTCGTTCCTGCACTTTCGATAGTTGTTTATGTTGGGGTGGGTAGGTACGTCGCTCCAACCTAAAGTGCTGCGTGATCTCTTGATATGTTACCAATGGGACCGGTCGCTCCTGCTCGTCTTCCAGGGCCCGGCGGGATAACTCTCGGGCCAAGAGGGGGCGGTTGCATTGCCCGGTACAGCGGAGGGGGCGGGTGTCCATATGAGAGTGATGAGTCTGTCCGGCGGGTGTTAGGAGATGATCCGTTCTGTTGTACGGTGGATTCTTCCTCTCGATAAATTACGGCACGCGTGCTGCGAGTCGGTAGTGATGACTTCGGCTGTAATTTGCGCGATGGCAAGAGCAATATCCGCCTCTTCCACTTGTAAGGGTTCGTATCTTGGTAGTGTGATGCTGCTGACATGGTGATTTCGTTGGACGACGACGGCTGTCATGGCTCTTATGCCGGGATAAGAAGCTACGTCCGTGTACGCGGTGGTTGGTTCGGGGCCATAGTGTTTGTATATGGCTTGGGCTCTCGCCTCCTTCCTCCAGCATGATGCACGGGGTGCATGTTGCGGGGGAGCGGTGAGATAGAGAGATGTCTCCGGACCTCGTGAGAGAGAGTCGTGGTTTCAGAAGAAGGATGCTGTAGAGGGATTGTGAGTCGCAGTCGAGAGAGAAGAAGTCTTCCTGCGCCCGTGGCTCCCAGTCTCATTTTTTGGCTGGAAAGATGGGCTTCTATGAGTTCGTCAGCTGTATTGTGTAGGCCGCGTTTTAACAATTTGTCGGTGGCCGTGCTGACGGGAAGTCCGAGGGCCTGTTTGTAGGCCTTCCTGATCATTAAATCCACCTTCCAGAGTTCTGTTTTGGTTAGGACTGCATAAGGTATGGCATACGTAATGCGGGAGATTATGAATGCCTGGACTAGGCGAACCGTATCGACCTCGCGCGTACCCCTCCTTTTGGTGGTTTTATGGCGGATCATGTGGGTGACTTGGTCTGTAGAGTGTTTGAGCTTATTTATTAGGATGGTGTTCGCGCGGTCGGCCTGAAAGGTCATACCGAGGATCTTGATATGCGGAGATGGAACGATGATGTGGTCCTCCATGGAGATGGTGACATTGGGTGGGTCCAGAGAACCTTTCTTTCTTGGAGAAAAGAGTAGTAGTTCTGATTTCTGTGGAGCACATTGGAGGCCGCATGACTTCAAATAATCACTGACCGCATCGGCCGCCGTTTGCAGTCGCTCCTCGATTTCCTCAAGGATCCCGTGCCGGACCAGATCGTAATGTCATCGGCATATATGCCATGATGTTTGCCGGGAGTGGAGTCCTAGAGGGCAGGGAGACCGATGAGCGCAATGGTGAATATCAAAGGTGAGAGTACGGCCCCTGGAGGGGTACCTCGGCTGCCAAGCAGGACTGTGTCTGTGGCGAGGTCTCCCACTTTCAGTATCGCTCTGCGCCCGGAGAGAAAATCCTTAATCTACTGGTAGGTTCTATGGCCGCAGTCAAGGGTATTATGTTGCGAGAGGAGGGCAGTGTGTTTAACATTGTCAAATGCCCCCTTGAGGTCTAGAGCAAGAAGGGCTGTGAGTGAGTTTCGTGTAGCAGGCAGCATCACCTCTCCCTTAAGCTGGAGTAGAACGTCTTGCGTCGACAAATGCGAGCGAAAGCCAAACATTTTCACTGGGAGCTTATCGTGATCTTCGAGATATCCCAAGCAGCACAAAACGTCGTGGAAACGTCGAGAAAAGGTCCCTGACGTCCGTGACGTCCCGCGTGACTTCGATCACGTTTTTCGACGTTGAGGTGACGTCCGTATATAACGTTCTATTAGAGTCTAATCAGGAACGTTGTGACGACGTTGTATTTCAACCCAAACGTCGTCAACGTTCCCACGACGTACATGCACGACGTTCAGGCAACGTCCAACACTCACGTTTCTTTGACGTTGAAGTGAAGTTCATAAATGACGTTCCATTATTGTCCTGTCCGTGACGTGCTGGCGACGTCATGTTTCAACTTCTACGTTGTCATCGTCGCCACGACGTCAAGACAAGACGTTTTAGCAGTGTCGAACACTCACGTTTCTTCGACGTTAAAATAAAGTCCTAGTGACGTTACATTATTGTCCCGTCAGTGACGTTTCAGCGACGTCGCGTTCATACCTAGCTGTCGTAACGTCATACAGGACATACTGGCAACGTCGACCACTCACGTTTTGTTCAACGTTGAGCACATATTTAAATTACGTTCTATTTTTGTCCTGTCATTCACGCTCTGGCGATGTCATGCCACAACCTTTGTTTTGTGTTTTTTGTTAGCTTTTCCAGCTCCATCTCCAGCCGAAAATCACGTGTAATACGCGTTCACTATTAAAAGCTTAATTACAGCTGTGGTCAAGGTGACACTGTTCAAGAGCCGCAAGCAAAACTTAATTTTTAGAGCTTCAGGAATTTATTTATTTATACATTAATTTATTTATTTCAAGATACTACGAATTGCACATGGGATTACGCTAGGGAGGGCATATACAAAACTCAATGTACACTGAAGGAAAACAAAATATGAAGGCATGTTGGGAATATCATTCCTTTTACATGTGCTTGTTATAATTTTGGTTTGTTTAAAATATTGTTACGGTTCTAATTTGCGAAGTGAAGCCCATGGCGTCTAGATTGGGTCGAATTGTGCCATTCTTGTTTTTTGCACGCGCGTTGTCGTCTGCCTTGGCTCCTGGATGCGCCACAGGCGCGCCACCACACTATCCCCTCTCCAGGTGATTTCAGGCATGCATCATTTCCAGGGAGCATTTATACTGCTCCGCGACCACCTGGCATTGTCTTAAGGTTCGGCAATTTCTCTTCGTGTTTTCTTATCCATGCTCACTTGCACACAGCCACAAAATTCGCATCAACATCACAGTTCTTCCACAACACCAACTTCCAGTACATCAACACATTAGCGCTTTCGGTAGATGGGGGCGCAGTATTGTTACGTGACTGTCAAAACAGATCTTGCTTTCTTTGGCACTGATGACGTACCCAAACAAAAATCGCACGCCGGCACACATAATATCGGAGCAGAATTTCACTGCGCAGTTGCGCATTTTGAACACTACTCCGAAAAATAAATGCCCGGCAATGACGAAATCCGGTAGATACTATCAACAGTTTGTGTAGATTGGCACTCATTATGCCAACCGTTTAATGCCCCAGATGACGGTCCAAAAAGCGTTCAAGTCCAGCCCACACCTACGTGTCGGAAAAAAAAGAAAAGAAACAGAACTGGCGCCAACGCGGCGCGAGGAGAGGGGGAAAGGCAGGCAGAAGAAATGCTAGTGACATCTCCATAGAGCCCCATGCGATGCGTCGGGAAACTCGACAAAAAGAGGGCGAGAGAGAAAAGTGGGAGAATATAGTGGCGACGAACAATCGACAAGCGTTAGTTCCGGGTACAGCCGGTCCAGGTTTTTCCGAAAGTCAGTCACTACTACTAGCACCGGCCGTCACGTCTACGGGGTCTACAAGGCAGGCTGCTTGTCGCCGTAATTTTTTTCGACTCTGCATACAGTGGAAGTGATGCGATTCGCCCAAGTCGCCCCTTTGAAGAAGTTGGTGATCGCCCAAAACGCCGTCGTATTCAGTCACGGCTCGCTGACCTTTTTCAAGGCCATGATGCTTTGCACGTTGAATCGTATTACTGCTCGGATCGAGGTGACTGTGAGGATATGAATGACGCCCCCAGAAAAGAAGGGGCAGTGCAGATAATGGCGCGTCAAGTCCAGTTTTCGATCAAGGCTCTTCAGACGCTTCCGACGATACCAGTCAAGAACGCCCAGCGGACGGGACCCCACTTCTGAATACACTCCCGTGCACACAGCGAGAGTACCAGCTATGTGCGATGAGGTGGGTAAAGCACGCGCGTCAGCGGATTAATCAGAAGCAGAACAAGGTAAGCGGTGGAAGATTCCGCGCAGCGTGGCATCGTCCCTTATTCATTTCTTTACGTGAATTTGTTTGTTTTATATACTTCTGGCTGACACATCCAGGGACGTCTTTTGGCGGCGCTCCGTATTGCATCTCGTGGCTGAACATGCTAAAATAAACAGTTCGTACCAAACCTGTGTTTTAGTTACTTCCTTCGTACTTGCATGAGAGCAACTTGCCTTCGCAATTAACTCAAAAGTATTTTAGAGCGCAGCTCTTAGGCACCCGTTTCCGGCTTGAGCGGCTGGCGTCGCCGTCGCCGTAACCGCCCGAGGTCACGTGACCTCCCCCAGGTCACGTGACCCCCTAGGTCACGTGACCCCCGAGGTCACGTGGACCTCCGAGGTCACGTGATCCCCCGAGGTCACGTGATGATGGCGATGCCGATGACGTCATCAGTGACGTGACCCCCAGGTCACGTGACCCCTGGTCACGTGACCCCCGAGGTCACGTGATGACGATGCGGATGCCGATGATGTCATCAGTGACGTCACTGATGACGTCATCGGCATCCGCATCGTCATCGTCATCATCATTGATGACGTCATCAGTGACGTCACGTTACCCCCTCCCCCCCCCCCGAGGTCACTTGCCCCCCCCTCCGTACCCTTCCCTCCTACTCCTCAAGAGCTGCGCTCTAATTCGGCGTTACAGGGAGTTGTAAACGGCTTTCACTTTTTTTAGTGTGTGTGTGTGTGGGGGGGGGGTGGACACAACGTCTTCCCCACGACGCCAAGGGAACGTCATTTGGAATGGTGTCTCGACGTTCTATGAACGTCGTTGGTCTTCCGGATGTTGTAAACACACGTATCATAAACGTCGAGAGAGGACGCAACGGCCCACTGAGACGTGCATGTGACGTGTGACAAACGTCATTGAGAACGTTCCCTCGACCTTCCGTGCACCTTTTCTCGCGGACATTTAAAGGTGTCATCGACGTCGAAGGAAGGTAACGTCCGGACCTTCGGCGTTGTACGATGTCACGTTATAGACGTCTTCGACGTTCAATCGACGTTTTCTTCACGTTTATGTGCTGCTTGGGATGCTTGCAGTCTGTTTAAGATGATATGTTCCAACAGTTGCTCCGCACACGACGACAGGAAATTGGTCGAGGGTTGTCTGTGCTGGGTGGTTTGTTCGGCTTAGGTATCAGTTTAACTTCCGCAGTTTTTCATTCTTCAGGGAAGATTCCAGTCTGACAGATGTCATTTAGATGATCAGTCAGTTCCAGAAGGGAAGGGTTGTCCAGGTTGATCAAGGCCTTGTTAGTAACTAGGTCTAATCCGGGCGCTGTGTTACGGCGAATCTTGGCAAGAGCATCCGTAACTTTATGCAGATGGATGTCCTCGTCTAGGAGCGGCTTCGGGCTTCCCAAGTATTGGGGGAAGGGGTTCCGTGGGATGAGTAGGGAGGTAATGGGTCTTGAGAGTCGCGAGGAGATGGTGTGCACCCCTTGGTGAAAAGTCGTTCACAATCAGTATACTACAAGTGCACTGAAGTGTGCTAAAAGTATACATGGTGGTGGTGAACTGGAAGTTGTGTTTGCGCAAAACTGCTGCTGATGCAAAAGCATGCACATCTCTTTGTTTTCAGAGTGTACCTCCACTTGCGTGCTGCCTCATAGGCTACTAGACAAATACCGTTTAGAGGATGATCCAGTGTTTTTGTAATGCAGGTCTCAGCTCACTATACGCGGTTTCAGAAATCTGCATCTACAGCAAAAAAAAAAAAGGACAGGAGGCAAAGGAAACCACGGCTAATAAGGGGGACATAAGATGCTCCACCTTGCATAGTCACATGCAGAGCAAATCAACTTCTGAACCGCATAACCGTAGTAATGTTATGAATGGAAGCTCGCTCTGAAATCGGCTGGAGAAATCGGCGCCTCCATGTAACAACCTCAAGCTTTCACCGAAAGTGTTTCATGGTAGAGATTTATCTTGTAAAACTCTAAGACATCTCAATTCACGTGAAAAGAGCCTGACAATTGCGACAAAGAACACGCAGACACAGTCGATCGAGAGTTCCACGCTGTAAAAAATCCACATTAATTTTACGTGTCTTTCTCTCGCCGAAAAAAACGGGCATGCTCATTGTTTCAAAATACGAGGTTGCCCTCATTATTTATTTGCCGCAAGAGCCGAGCCTTCCAGAAAAGCCGAAATCCCAGGAGTACAAGCATGCGCGGATGAATCAGAATAGCCTTGGCGACGAAGGAGAAATTGCTTGAGATAGTTTCGGTTTTACACTGAAAAAGAAAACTTAAAGTTTAAATGAAACCTAAGATTGACCTAACTTTTGTTCATTTTTTACAAAATGATATAGTGACAGTATTATTATTAATATATATTCATTTGCTTAATTCTGTCTTCAGAAAAAAAAACGAAGAGCAGAAAAAGAGATTTTGGAAAACTGCGCATGATCATCGCTATTGCAATCAGCTTCCGTTCGACCGCCGTTGGAGCAGTTGGAGTTCCGGAGTTTTCGAGCATCGCTTCCTTTTTACGTTTTAGCCGTTTTAGTGGATATTTTGGATATTTCACTTCCGAATACCGTGTTCAATAATAGCAAGTGATTACTGAGAGCTGGGAGACGCTGCGTCTTACCAAAGCAAGTAAGTGGCGGACAGTCATGGCCGACTGGTATAAGCGCCGGTGAGGAAGTTTCGTTTGTTTCTGCGTAGTGAGCCGCTGTTTCAAACTTTTTCGTGTACCGTGTGCTTGCTAAGCTATGCTTCATTCTAACTATGCTCTACCCGGTGTTATTTCGTCATTTAAAAAAAGCGTATCCTCAAAACTGATGGCTCTCTCCGCAGAGTGAGAAAGATTCGCGTGCGGCGGAACCGAGGGCCAGCCGAGGGCCTGTTCTGGGCGCCGTCCTACCAAGCTCGTCCGACGACGCTTTTCCGGAACGTTGAAGTGCAGTCTTATGTCAGGTCAAGCAATCACAGGTCATGCTAGTTCTGACGTGTGGTCCCAACAGCCTCTCGCCAACGATTTGTTTCACAAAGCGGGATCGAGAAAAACGTTACAAGAGCGAGCAGCATGATTTCTTGCCTGTGCTGATGCCTGTGCCGTAGAGACACGCGGTCTCTTTGCGTATGCCGAAGCGGCACACTTTCGAAGTTTACGACTGTTTGCTGTAAATAAAGTGCGTTTGGATGTCACTTTTTAGTGGCGTCGAAAGCCGCTACAAAAAGCAGAGCAGTGAGAAAATGCAAAAGCGTTAAAAATGCGAAAAGGACCTGAATATTTCATGGAGTTGAAAAACTACCAACGTACCCACTCGCCCAGTGATTCTCTGTCAAAAAATATTAGCCAATAGTAATAATTTAAATAAATGCCAACTTTTAATTGGTTACAAATTTGTAATTGATGCAGTACAGCCCTAAGCTGCTCTAGTGCTTTTATGATATCAGCTAATGTGTAAATGTATCGGATAGCTCATAGCAACCATTCATGTCCGACTCATTATATTGAATCTTTTCTCTAAAAGCTCGAAGTTATATAAAAAAAGTGCTCGTCATAAATTAAGCCGCACCACTGAATGTGCAATAGAATGTGACTTGTGTGTATGTTCTCAGGAAAAGAAAAGGATGCATTCAAAAAGGGCCAATCATTTTGTTTCCTCTGTGTTAGAGCTTCTTTCAGGTACACGCCAAATGTGGGTGTCTACGTCTAAAAGAGTAGAATTGACGTTTCTCGCAGGGCCGCAGGCCTGACTCAGTTTGGCTATCAGGTGGCAACCCATGGGAACCTGCAAGGAACTGCCTCACAAGAGTAAGAGTGACGTCCGCCCACTGATCTCTATAATGGGTGGCTAGATGGTGCATCGAGCAGACAGGTATGAAGCCACCGGAAGTGAGCGGCCTGTCCTGATAGTGAGCGCTTGACAGGCTTTTCAACTCTCCCGAGTGCTGGTTCGAACACGTTCAGAGAGCTGGGTTTTAATGCGAATAGCATTCTTTGGATACTTCACGCACTTTTCGTCTATGTATCTATCTATCTATCTATCTATCTATCTATCTGGCTATCTAACCTCTTACGCCCCGGGTCGATAAATAAATAAAAAGGACCGGCGCCGGCTGGGATTCGAACCGTTGACCCTTTGATCAGCAGGCAGACGCGCTAACCACAGAGCTATGAAGGCAGTCATTCACCACACTCTAAACATTTGTTTATATCTTTACCATAGGACGCGCTTTACAGCGCTGTCACAGCTACCGGTGCGCGCGCGTTCCATGCACGAGGGCTAGCTCACCCTCTCCCACGCTCACCCTCTCCTCTAGCTCACCCTCTGCCGCGCTCGGGAGACCTCTAGCTCAGCCTCACGAGAGCGGAATGAGCCCTCGTGCATGGAACGCGCGCGCACCGGTAGCTGTGACAGCGCTGTAAGCGCGTCCTATGGTAAAGATATAAACAACCGTTTAGAGTACCGTTGGTTGAGACTAGCTGAGACGCCAGAAAGTCTGGTCGGTACCATTTTGAGTGTTTGTGCGTATGGCGCGTGCTTTGCTCGCCTTCCTAAGTGACACAAACGCACGTGCTGGGCTGCGGAGATCGTGCGCAGGGCTGTGAAAGTGTCAACAAATTTAGAATCGCCTCAAGAGTGGGCTGGCGTATCTAGAGTGTGCCGGCCACCTGACGAACGCACATTACTCCGCACCGTTTGATGCTATTCGCATTAACGTAGATAATCATTCCCAAAGGATGGGTTCTGCTGATTTTTTCTTGTCATAGCAAGAGAGCCTGCTTGTTGCGGAGTAACAGTGCATGCGGACCCGAGAAGTCTCCTGGGAAACCATTCGATGTGAATATTTTGAGATTCTGTTTTATCAAAAAGTGCATAGGTCCCACGTTCAAATGTCTTATTCTTGGGATTTCATCCAGAACTAATCTCCGCAGCGCACTGGCACATGCGGAGAAGCGCACTGAACAAAGCTAATCCATCGCAATGGTGACTTTGCGAGCGCTTTGAAAGGTTTGAATGGCATAAACGACTTTATTTTCTTGAGCTCAATATTTCATACATTTTATGAAGTGTTAGTGTTGGGAATATTTTGCAGGTACAAAATTTCGCAATCAGGAGTAATGTTCAATGCGTTCGTATCCATGGGGTTACTTTTTGCAGGACCAATTTTAAGCAATTTCGATAAACTCGCAAAAACTAAGCCATCGCAAAAATTAAGTCGTTTACAGTAGTGCAATTAATCTTGAAACCAATATCGAATACTATAATATACTAAACTTCTAAAATAAAATGTTAATATTAGTACAGCCCTGAAAATGGCCATTCTCGAATGTTTTCGTTGTGGCCTTCATCAATTCATATGTGCTTAAAATGTAGCAGCTGCAACCTTGAATCTAGAAAATGGCTATTTCTTGTCACACATTTTCTTTTTGGTGCCTAAGATTTTAGGTAATAAATGTTGTGCCCTGCAATGAACACTATTACCAGTTGCATAGCCCTGGGCATGCAAAGAAGGCAAACCACCCATGTCTGACATATCAGGCTTTCAGAAATGCTATTGTCCGATTTTCCTCACCCTTGTGTCAGGATGAAGTGCTTACTATATTGCCTTCCTCACAAAGTGGTCCTTTGAGCGAGTTATGTGATTTTATATAATAGGGTGGCATAGAGTAATTTTCTCTTTTTACGCAGGATGTAATGGCACACCATCATCACAAAGGAGAGTGTACAGTGAGGCAGGCTCCGAAACTTGAATAAAGTTATAAGTAGGATTTCAATTTGTGTCTTATCAATTACGTGAAGAACACTGATCATAATGTTTGTATGCTGCACATACATACTTTCAGTGGAAAAATGCAATGCATCTTTTCTTTATGACTTTTCTCACACAGTTTCAGAAGACGCGGGTACGTCATTTTCACGAGGAATGTTCGGAAATAGAGCTGCCAAATATTTTCTCGTAATTTTCACGCACATAGCCGCAAATCAAAATGACGACACTCCTAGTCAATGTTGGAAAATGGCAGTACAGTATTTTCACGGGGGAAGATTTGGAATCGGTTCAATTGTCATTTCCACGTCTATACTCGCAACTTAAAAATGTGGTGCCTCTTTTTTTGACAACTTTTCCCACATAATTTCATAACATAATTGTACGTTATTTTGACGAGAAATATTTGGAAATAGAGCTGCCAAGAATTTCCTCGTAAATTTCCTGACTCATTTTTAAGAGTGCATCTCCCGATAATGGCGCCTCTGCATTATCATCAATTAAGTTGTCAACGGTCTTTCTTAACATTTGACGAGAATAGAGCAATATGTCATGAAATTTCACAAGCTGAAATCCAGCCGTTAAAAAAAAAGCTTTTTAAATACAGGCGCCGATTCTTCTGGCCAATTTTAGACCGTTCTTTCCATTCAGAACGCCCGCCATACACGGCGTACCAGATAACTTGCACAATACTTTTAAAACACCGGAGCGCTCTGCAGGAGTGAAATCAACTGTTGTTAGCAAGCGTGAAGCGAAGGTGCACAGATTGTCTAATGCGCCTGTTTATCTAAATAACTAAGATTAATCAGCTAACCTATCAAATATTCTTTTAAGGGCCAATATGTAAATTGTAAAGTTGCAGGGCGCATTGAGAACACCCAATCAAAGTGTTTGCAACATAATATGCTTTCGCGCTTTTTTCCGGCCTTCAAAGAATGCACATTCGCGGCGCGCCCACGCGCCGTGATTGAGGAAGCGAGTTGTCACGCGGTATTTTTTGTATTTCGCGGCCGTTTTCTGAAGGCTAGGAAAAAGGAGCATTCAAAGTGCACCTTGCTGATAATAGTTTAATGGGGTGCTTCTTAATGCGCTCTACAACTTTATAAATCACACCTCGGCTTTTAAACGAAGGTTTGAAAAAGTTAACTTGTTAGTCTTAAATAAATAACTAGGCGCACTAAAAAAGTTCGTGCTCTTTCGGAAGAGACTTGCTAACAGCGTACAGCTGGTTTCACTCCCGCAGAACGACCCGGTTTTTTTTAAAGTTTGGTGCAAGTTATCTGGGATACCCTGTATATATGTACTGGTAGTGTACACTTAGTACACTAAAAGCATGCATCTAGTGTACTAAATGTACACTTATATTAGGCTAGATGGACACTCGAGGTGCACTTATGGTATGCCACATATGTACTTTGGGAGTGCTAAACGTATACTATTTTGTTTTATAAACGTGTGAATCGTGTACGAATTTAGTACATACCCTAAGCTCACTTTTAGTATACAGGAGTAAACTGATTTCGAATGACTTTTCACCAAAGGGTGTCTCCTGCGTGTTGATGGATTACTTTGTCCTTAGTGTGTTGGGATATCGTCTTGCTCTTGGCCGGGTCAATAAGATAGCGGAGCAGCTTCCAGGTTTTGGAGGTACTAAGGGTGTCGCACATTCCAACTTAGAGGGCAAGCCAGTTTTCCTTGCACAATTCGGAGGTGTACTGTGCCGCGTCTTCTGTGAGCCTCGCAATACGTTTTTCGAGCTTCCGGTTGAGCTTCTGTTTCTTCCAGCGTTTAATTAGACTGCGGCGAGCCTCCCATAGGTGGAGAAGCCTAGTGTCAACACATGGAGTGGGGGTCGACGTTTGGATATTTTTAGTGTGGGTTCGGACATCTTCGATGAGACGGGATACTACTCTTGCAGAGTAAGCGGGGAGTGATCTGTCGTTTTCAGTCTCTATTGTCGTTCATCTCAAAGTTTGGCCCAGTAGGTCAGGCGTGCCTTGTCGAGTTTGCCTTTGTACTCTGCGCCGTATATAGTAGTGGCTAGAATGGCATGGTCGCTTCCCAGATATTCTCCGAGGTGCTCCCAGTCCGCGTGAGGGATGTGGCTAGTGATAGTTAAGTCTGGCGAAGTGTCGTTGGTGACGCTATTACACATCCGGGTGTGGGAGGCAGGGTTAGTTAGGAGGGTAAGGTCATTGTTTGCGATGAGTGGAAGTCATTACCGTGTTCATTGAAGTACGCATAGCTCCAGAGCTGGTGGGCCGCGCTGAAATCTCCCATTATGTGGAGAGGCTGACTTCCCGCTTTGTGGATCGCCTGCCGGAGTACGTGTTGGATACTAGAATCTTTACACTTGGGTCTGCAATACATATTTAGGATGAAAAGACTGTAGGCGTGTTTCTTGGCACGCGGGATGAGCTCAAGCAGGATTCCCAGCTGTTCTGTTTGTTGCAGAGCGTGTTGAATAGCAGTAATTCGTTTGCTAACCAGAGTATGAAGGTTTTTTCCGGAGTCTTCTCCGTTCGTCACGTAGCCGGGAAGACGAGCGGGAGAATCGGTCTCCTGGAGTGATATGACATCCGGAGGAGAGGTAGATGCTGCAATGAATTGAGAGAGTGAACCGAACTTGTTTTTGAATCCGCGGCAATTCCACTGCCATATGGTGGTTTTGTGATGAAGAGCTTGATTATTATTCCGTTTTGCTGCCATCGTGGCAGGTGAGCTCCTCTTGATGGGGAGTGGGTCGACTGTAAGGCTTCAAGTCACGCCGTGAGAGACGACCGGGAAGAGATGGGTTCTGAGCTTCGAGGTTATCCAAGCGCACGTTAGTTTGTTGCATAAGTTGCATAAGGATTGCGAGTTGCTGGGTGATTTCTGTGAGTTGTGGGCTTAGTGCAGTCGGAGACAGGGAAGGGGGTTCTAACGGTTTTGAAGTGGGGCGTTCTATCTTTTTGCGCTTCTCGGGAGCGGATGGTAATTGTGTCGGTTGTCTGATTTCATTACGAAGGGCGCATAATTCTTCTCTCAGTGCGGCAAGTTCAGCTTTAAGTGTTGTATTCTCCTCCTGTAGACGTAAATTCTGCGTTTGAACTTGTTTAAGCACATCCTTGGGTAGGGGAGGGGAACGAGCTTTACGAGAGTAGCGTCTGCGCGCAGCTCACCTGCGCAGATTGCTGAGTTTCTATTCGTTCCTGGGTGCTCGGCGTCCTTCCTCGGGTCTTGGAGCGGGACCGGGACCTCGAACTGCGGCGTCTCCTGTCCTGGGGCAAACGTGGGTAGCTACGAGATCGGGACCGGGACCGGGCGGTGGAAGATCTGGATGAGGGGTCCCCTCGCTGGCCAGAGGGAGTTCTCGACCTCCGCCTGCCGATCCGACGTCTGTTCTTTTCGTCGGTTGACGGGCGGCAGAAAGCGCTCAGGGCAGGCTTTGCTCGCTGTGCGGTGTTTACCGCTGCACAAAGAGCATTTCGGTCTGCACTCGTGTCGCTCCGCGGTAAGTAGGGCTTCACAGTCCTTGCACGTCGGCACATCTGGTGGGTAAGGGCAGACGTCCGCGCGGTGGCAAGTTTGATGGCAGACGTAGCAGTAGGCGACGGTGCGTTTGTAGATAAAGCACCTCGTTTCCACTCCGCCTACGTATATAAGGAAAGGGACTTTCTTTCCTATGAAAGTGATGAGGATGGTGTCTGAGTCCCCGAGTTGGCGGCACGCAGTGGTTCGTATCCAGGGGCTGAGATTGCCTCAATAGTTCTTCGTTGGTGGCTTCCTTTCTCTCAGTGTATCACCCCTCTACACGAGTTGTCAGGGAGATACCATATGACGCAATTGCGTAGATAGTCTCACCAATAGTTAGCTTTTTGATCTTACTCAGCGCCGAGGCTGTAGATTGGTAGGGCGTGCTTGCT
>JAZHYW010025889.1:0-15231 GCA_037355805.1 Ixodes ricinus | reverse complement strand
CTGATCTCCGAATACAAATTTCTTTGGTTCCGGACACGGAGATACACGATATTTACTCAGAATAACAATTGCAAGGGAATGTATTTAGAAGAGGGTTCAAGCAGTATATCTTACCGGTTCCATCCCAGGAGACAAAGGCGCTTGCTGGGACACCGGCGCTGGAGCAGAAGGCGCCACTGTTCCGGGGACAACAGACGCCGTCCCGGAGACGGCCACAGACTTGGGCACCGGCGACTTTTTGGGCTCCGCCTTGGACTTTTTTTCTCTTTTTTCGGGCGATGTCTCGGACATCCTCCATGTCGTGGGTACTTCGTAAGCATTAGGTGCGTCCTAAAAATAAAACAACAAGGAAACGTGACCAACCATTGTGATAAGATATGGTTCTGAGAATACTTCCACCATTTTCTAGAACTATGGTGTTTTATAATATAAAAAAACTCTATTTTGGAACGAGCTACCGGCAACGGAGTACGCACCGAATTGCAAAAGACATACTACTTACCAAAATACCTATCAGGTATAAATTGTCTTTTTTGATTAGCAAAAATAAGCCCCATATGGTTTCAATTATAAGCATAATTGCTGAACATCATTGAAAACCCCTAAATCAGTTAATTTTAAAACGACTTGAAGCACGTGGGCACCGCATGGGTGCGTTCAATTTACCCTCGTGCAGCAGGCGCCAGGCGGGTGATGAGAAAACGCGGATGATATTCCCAGCTTCCGTGTCTTGACATCGCCGGCTTTGCGCCTACTTCACGAGTGTTAAACACACCCGTAATTCCCCCGTGCTTCAAGTCGTCTTAAAATTTCAGGATTCTTTTTTATGACGCTGAGGAAGTTTTTAATTAGAAGAGCATGTTTGCTTTCACTAAATGAAAGTCAAGTAGTTAATTATTTGTGAATAGTTTGCCAATTAGTATATTTTTTTGCAATTCATGACGTCCACCGCGGTTTGAAGTTTGTTCCCGATAAGAGTTAGTGTTTTTGTCAATCACCCTAGATTTAGGATTTATTTTTAAATTCTTGCTGAAGCACCCATATAGTATATCGCAAAGTTTTCTAGAGTATAGAAAGCGAGAAACATCGGAACAAAACAAATATATTGAATGCATGTTTGTTTTTTATTTGTGAGAGTTGCATAACATATATTTTCGATTAAAGTAGGGTGAGCCTGTATTCCTCAATAACTGTCGCCCATCAAATTGTGCTCCTAAAACTACAAAGGACACTAAGCCGGGAGCAAATCGACTGACTTCACCTAATGTTGTTAGGTCTATCAAGGTCCAAGGAAGAGTGTCGTTCGAAAACAGTTTGATTGCTTGCACGCGCCCTGATAAGAGCGGGTAGTACGCAATCAGCGATACCGCATCCTCGTGCAGCGGACGACAGTTTCCAAATGACGTTCGTTTCGCAAAAACTTTTGCTAATTTTTTTTTTTACTATGAAAACCACAATTGATTCATTTCCCACCGCAGGCAATGTACGTCATGCGTTCAGACGGTTCTGTTGCTTCTGTTTATGGGGGCTGATATAAAGCCCCTCTATCCTGGAAAAATTTCCGCCATTCATTGCTGTGGAAATGCTCGAGACACGTGCCGCGCGCCACTTCTGGGAATACATAGCCACGAGAAGCGGCCGCCAAAATGGAAAAGGTGGGGCGGCAGACAACGGATGAGAAGAGAGCCACATGACTGGCGCCCCCAAGCGGCAAAACGCCGAAGCAGACTTCTCTTGAGCGAACAAGTGTACTTCGGGGCTCGCCGCTGCAAAAGCTGTGCGCTGACGTCCACGCTCCCCGAGAAATGGCTCTTCGATGCTCTGTGCTACCAGATCCTCGCGCTCCAAATCTGCGACCGGACACTCTATGCCTCCGTCGTCGAACTGCCGGGCGTTGAGAGTATAGAGGAGCCTACGGTTCGACCAGTCAGAACCCGATAGAGCAGAAGAATGTCACGTGTTCGCTCGCGCCACTGGGTGAGGCGTATCCGGGTCTCTCTTTGCAAAACTGGCTTTTTCGTTTTAGGTAGCGGTGGGGACTGCTTTTTCCATGGCTTCGATGGTTCAAGCTCAACAAAATCTCGGAGAAGCCAGCAGGATTGTCCTAAGATCAAAAACTTCGGCGCTGTCGTTGGGCGCCACCTTGTTGCTGTGGATTTCGCTTGCTATTAGTGAGTCGCTAGCGACGATAGCGCGTTTTTATTGACTCTTGACTGCGCTCGACTGCGTGTCAACGCAAGTGCGTGTACAAGCTTGGCGCAAGCGCTCTACGCAACGCAACGCGTCCGCTTGCTGCTACGGAACGCACCGCGCTCAAACGCAGATGTACGTAGGGGCTTTTAGAGACGGACGTCGCGCGCGGGTTAGTTCCGAGTGTTTACTTTTATCGTGTTACAATTTCCTCCAATCTACAACTGCATCATCGTCGGGTGCACAAATAATTTTAATAAGCATAAGAACAATCGTGGAAAGTGTGCGATGAGCACAAGAATCTGCAGCGCGAGTGTGGCAAATATGTTATTGAGCTTCGTATGTTCCCCAAGGATTCTTATGTATAAAGCTAGTTGATTGGGAGCGTGAGTCACGAGGTCCTTGTATCAGACTCAACGTCACGTGTATGCTCATGGACTTCGTCTAAGACAAGCGGACCGATTCCAATCCGGTCCCGGTGCACCGATTAGTTTATCACTGCAATGTATGATACTTATGGTATGTTTAAAGGCAGTTTTTTTCTAGATCTATTGATCATTGGAATCTGCTTCCGGTAACATCCGTTCAATACCCCGAGACGAGTTTCTGTATGCAGTTGACAGTAGTTGATCTTCTTTTACTATATTTTATGTTTTTTGTCTTATTTATTATTGAATTGTGATTCCCCCCCCCCCATTTCCTGCAATAACCCCGACAGCAGCTTGTGAAAAATAAAAAATAAATGAAATAAAAAGTGAAGTGTATAAAAACACCTACGTGCCACAACTCAAGAAGCAACTATCAAATGTGAAGAGTTTACCAGCACAGACTACATTAAACTGCTCACATGTATCTTTGCTGTAGAGATTTAATCAAAACTCTCCACCGTCTTCGTCCCTGTTCTTTCGGAGAAAAAAGCTGATGCCCTGTATTAGTCACCTTGATTCAACTGGTCAAGATCCATTCAAACCCACCACAGCCAAGCCTAGCCAAGTTTCCCCATACCCAAACCGTTGCCTATTTAGACAACTGTGGTTCCACAAGCATCCGGTATTTCAAGTTTTAAGCCACTAGACAGGGTCATAGGAGCCGCAATTCTTAAGATGGCAGCGCCCTTAATAGCCGATTCCCACGACGAACCGAATCGCGATTTTCGTCCGCGGACCATGTATCAAATGACCGCCACGTCACCGATTCCTGCTATCTGCGCCTCGTCCGTGGAAGCACGCACTGATAAAATCGAACGCCTTTTCACTGGCAGATTTTTGGCGGAAGATTGACTTGAAAAGTGTTTAGTCTGGCAACCGTACAATGTTTTCATTTTCTTCTTCTTCTTGTTTTTCGGACGATTAAAATAAAAATGCCCTCATCGTTGTTGTTTGTGCGTTTGCTGGTTCATTTTGTCGCGCGATTCTTTGCTCCACGCGTGAAACAAACTGCACAAACTTTGTCCGGTTGACGCGAAGCATGTTCCGGTACTCCTCCTGGTCCGTGTCCAGAAGTTCTGTCAAAACTCGTCTGGCACGCCTCGATAATTCTTGCCCGCGCGCCTCGATAATTCTTGCCCGTCCAAGCAGCCATCCACCGAGCAAGACACTTCTTGTGCCTGTGGTGTACTTCAGTGTTGTGCACGAGCGCGGAGTGCGTGAAGGCATCTCCAAACGCCCCTCCGCGAGCCCAGAACTTCGTCGCTTCTACGCCGAAGCCTTCTCAATCAGGACCATGCCTGTGTCACTGTCATCCTTGGTTAGTAAATCTAGTGGTGCTTCACACGAAGCCTATCACGGTGTTCTGTTCAGATCTGTTCGGAACAGCGGCGTACCATTCATTATCGTGGTAGCAAACATCGATTTCTCTCTTGGACAGTGGTGCCATGATGCGATGTTGGAGTTTCGCGGCAGTGTGGGTGGCGAACAAGTTCCGTCTGTCCTCGCTGGCGTCTGATCGTCGTGTCCCTCGTGCGGATGCGCTTCAGAGACGGATAAAACGCGGACATCTCGTCACGTGATGGATCCGTCCGCGGATCAATCCGTCGTGTGAACCGGTCATAACAAAAACGCCTATGAGAAGTATTCACATGACGGCCATAGCTGAGTTCGTTGCTGCTGAGCGCGAGCTGACACTAAGCTTCCTCACTTCTTTTGCAATGTGGAAATTTCCCAATCAAGTTTGCCAGTCTCAGCAGCCTATAAGTATGAACGCTATCTGAGCATGTGCAATAAAGTGCCACTCAGTGGTTACCCCGTGAGTTGCCAAGACCGGTAATGTTGATGGTGTGGAAAGAACATGGAAAAATTGCCGTGGAGGCTATCCGTCGGCACTCGCTAAGCAACCCCGTACTCAGCTATGATCGCCAGGAAATAGACCCTCTAATTATACTGGCATTATTCCTAAGAACAGTTTTTTTTTTCAAGAATGTTAGCCCTAAGTGGTGACTTATACACAGAAGTGTTGTTTCCACATGATGACATCACACACCGGAATTTATCGCGCTGCAGGAGGATGGCTTTTGTTGCATGGGTAACTGCACCAATACTGCCTCGCCCCTAAACAAAGACGTAGAGAAGAGGTAAATCTTCGAAACAGTTTCCTCACCTCAACCTGTGCCTTGTCCGTAGGGTTGGCCTTCTGCATATTGAAACCTTCGAGGAGAAACTAACCTTCAATGAACTGCTCGACTGGCTGAAACGTTGAATCACGGCAGCTGAATCGAACCCAGAAGCGCGCGCCAATTCTGCACTCGTGTTATCGGTCTCGAGACTTGACCGTCCCGCCCGCTAAGTCACGTTTAAAGGAGCGATGCAACAATTTTTGTGCTTTCAATAAATACCCCTCTCAGACGGTGCCCAAAATCTCCTTGTCAATAAATTTCCTTTCCGCTAATGAATATTCTCTAAGGAAGCTGCTTTCACACGGCCGGCAAAATTATATTTAGCACCGATATTGATTGCTTTGGGGCTTACCACACCCAATTCAAACCGAAATTAATTTTTTTTTAATTTTTATATTCTGTTTAAATTAAGGCATTACAAGTTTATAATGTTTTTTTTTATTAACGATTATTGCGTCGCAGATAATTCAGATGAGAAACATTCGCAAAAAGCTTTCGTGTCATAGCCAGACGTTGGCAACCGCCGGTGTGCACTAAAATTAGACTACTGCCTGCTTACTGAAACCTTGAAATCATTCGACATTTCTATCTTACCATAGTTAATGTAATTATTCATAACTGAGTTAAGTGTTTAATACCAGCACTATCTGAATCAAGACAAGCGTGCAAGCGAGAGGGCGAATCTGAGACGCACGAAGAGGAAGAATACACAGATCATCTCTAATACTGTTAATAATATAATTGGTAACGAAAGCGTTTCACACAAATACAGTGCCTCAACCAACGCCTGAAAGGCTTATGCCGAGGTCTGTCATTAAAGTTCTAACTGCAGGAGACAAAATGATGCCCTATCGCGCCTCCAATGCCATTAGCGCCTACTGTCCAGAGTACTTCCTTCGTACTAAAGGACGCTAGTAGGGTGGGGTAGAAGGGCAGATGTGACAATCGTTCGCTTCGTCAAGCGGGAGAAAATGGCAAGAGATGTTCAGCACGCAGCATTAGCATCGATATGCCTGCAGCACTCCCCCGCACTGTGAGCAGTAAAGATGAATAAAATGTATTCATTGTTCATCGAAGTCGTGAAATGCCGCACAGCGAATATTTCCTCATTAAGGCCACGGTCCCACTGAATATGGCAGTTTAGGTACTTTTTGGCAGGTCATTACTCATCTCCTTTTAAATACTGTTTTGTGGGATTGGTGTCATTCGAAAGGCAATACAATCTTCTTTCATTTGAAATTATGTATGTATTGGTTTATACTGTTCATGCGCATTTGTAGCGTTGCGAATATGATGGCGCGGACCCTCACTTGCTCCGCTGGTTCATGTTTTATGAACAATTCATTAAAGATAACACGGTTCCAATAAAGCAGTTTTGTTAAGACGATGTCGGAGCAGAATGTAACGGTATACTTTTTTGGTATTTGCACTACTTTGTTTTTAGAGCGCAGCTCTTAGGCGCCCGTTTCCAGCTTGAGCGGCGTCGCCGTCGCCGTCGGCGTCGCCGTCGGCGAGCTGCGCGGTGCATCATGGGAGATATCCCATAATGCACCGCGCGGAAAGGAGGAGGGGGAGGAGGAGGGGGAGGAGGAAGGGGAGGAGGAGGAAGGAGGAGGAAGGGGAGGAGGAGGAGGGAGGAGGAGGGAGGAGGGGGAAGGTGAGAAGGAGGAGGGGAGGGAGAAGAAGGGGGAGGAAGTGGAGGAGGAAGAGGGGGAGGGAGGAGGAGGAGGGAGGAGAAAGGAGGAGGGAGGAGGAGGAGAGAAGGAAGGAGGAGGAGGGAGGGAGGAGGAGGAATGGGAGGAGGGAGGAGGAGGATGGGAGGAGGGAGGAGGAGAATTTGGTAGGATGAGGAGTTGAGGAGGAGGGAGGAGGAGTTTACCCTCCCCTCAGTATCCTTCTCTCCTCCTCCTCAAGAGCTGCGCTCTAGTTCGGCGTTACAGGGAGTTGTAAACGGCTTTTATTTTTTTCAACTCTCCAAATATTGCCCTAAAATTGATATTTTTCAGCACAAATATGTTTTTAATGACAAGCGCTAGGGCAATGAAATTAGCTACAGATGTAGTGCTTATAATTGGTAATATGCAGAAAAAAATTTAATGTTGTGTAAAATTGTTTTGTTCAGATATTCTATATCAAACGTAGCACTTTTTGTGCTTCGAGTCATGGCAATTCAAATGCCGCTGAGTAACTAATTAAACTATGGAAAAATATTTTATAACATTTAGAACTACAATAGTTGCCCAACAGGTGGACGGTGGCTTTTTTTTATATTCAAAGTAATAACGCTCCGGGAGCCCTTCAAACTTACCTGTTTTTGACGCACATCTTTTTTGGACATCAAACAGATTTATTGGCGTCTAATAACATTTATTGTATGGAATAGATATACATTGCGATGTATTAAATTTTCCCGATGATCTTGCTTTGCTTTCTTGATAGTTGTAGAGCTTAGCTAATTTTAAAAACAATTAAAAACTGTTTGGTTGTTTTGTAGCGCTACCTGGCGGATGGCAAACAAAACTGCTGATTTCTAAGTTCAAAAAATTTTCGAGGGCGGTGTTGGCGTCTGTATCATCATCAATCTCCGTGTCGTTT
Organism: Ixodes ricinus; assembly: GCA_037355805.1. Classification (NCBI taxonomy): domain Eukaryota; kingdom Metazoa; phylum Arthropoda; class Arachnida; order Ixodida; family Ixodidae; genus Ixodes; species Ixodes ricinus. The sequence continues at coordinate 7,835 of JAZHYW010025889.1, read as the reverse complement.
TACCTTCACATTAAGAAAATATATTTGAAGATTTACTATCGATAAATGAACGGTTTAAGTACTGGGTCAGGTTAATAAATCTAAGACAAATAATTACACAAGCGTAGCGTGATATAAAGTGTTCATTATTCGATATAATTGAAATCAATAAACGATAAAGACGAAGAGGGAAAGAATACACCCGAGTTCACTTCATGCCTAGAGTCACTCAAATGAGCTGCGCTTAAAGCATCGGCACTCCGTTCCCCAAAATTGTTTTGGGCGCCGCCATTTTGGGTCTTGTTCAGAGCAAACGCAACTGCCGATCGTCATGATCCAAAAGTACGACTTCCTCAGCATTAGATGCGGTGCTAGGAAGCTGACGCAATATTGCAATGCTCTGTCGCGGGTTGTTTAAACATTCGTGGAGGCCGGAAAAGCGTTTCCTGTGATTTTAGATGAAGCTTCAGATAACTGGTAACCATGATTTTAAGCCACAATATGGTCAAGTGTCGTTACTCTGAAGCGTAGCTAATTTACTGGCACTAGAGGGAACGATGAGGAAGAGGCAGGTGTCAAAAGGTAATGGCTTGTGGAATCCACGGGGCTCACGTCATGGCCCCTCCAGGTATTACAACCTTCTTGAACAAGGGCATGAATAGTGTCATTAAATAAGCTACGCTTCAGAGTAGCGACACTTGGCAATATTGTGGCTTAAAATCATGGTTGCCAGTTATTTGAAGCTGTATCTGAAATCACAAGAAACGCTTTTCCGTCCTCCACTTTAAACAGTTTGCGACAAAGCAAAGCAATATTACATGAGCTTCCTAACACCGAACCTAATGCTGAGGAAGTCGCAATTTTGAATCATGACGATCGGCAGTTGCGCCTGCTCTGCACAAGCACCAAAATGGCGGCGCCCACAACACTGTCGGGGAAGAGAGTGCCGATACTCTAAGCGCAGCTCATTTATTGGCCCTACTTCCCGCGAACCTCCTTTCCCCTGACTGAAACTGAAACTAAATATGAATAATACACCATTATTATAGCTTATTTAGTTTTAACCACCTACACATAATGAGACGAGGAAGCGGCCGGGTAGGAGAAACGCGGGTTTTATGTGCCACTGTTCTAATCAACATTAGTTCTAACCGTCTCAAAAGAGAAAACGCGCGAGCTTGCGCTGGTTAAATAAAAGTCGGTCCAAAGAAAAGACGCGGCACGCTGTGTTCTTTGTGATTGTGCGTCTGATTGCAAATTGTTGTGTGTATGTTTATACAGCCGGAAGTTAGTCTGCCTTAGTGGGCGTCTGGTGTCTCAGGTGTAGATGAGCAATTTAGCCAGTGCGGTACAACCGCTAACCTGGGGTCTTTAAAGGAGCGGTGCAACGATATTCAATTGGAATGTTTTGCACTTTGCACGAGCTTACTGGCACTACTGGGACTCAAGGATACTCGCACGCAACGCCACTGGCCAAGAAACTCCTTTGTTGCGGTGTAATTTCAAGGACAAAAGCCATCATTTTCATTCAATCTCTCCTTTGCAAAATTTGATGACGTAACGTGGGGATCGCAGTACACCCAAATGACGATATTTGAATGCGGTTCATAGATTGGACCCGAGCATTGCGTGGGCACTCGATTTGGGCTCGTGATAATTACTAGCTTGAGAAGCATTCGGGTAGTGGCCCGTGTCCAATCGCTGCAACGACGACAATAGCCGAGCCATAACATTGTCTGGAACTCAGCGCGTGTCCTGTGCTTTGCCAACCCCAGCGCGTGGCTATGATCAACCTTGGCGGCATATAATCGGCTCCAGATCACGTGGCCGCTTGTTCTGGCTGCGAGTTGAGGGGGTGAACGCTGCTCGTTTTTCTTTAATTTTTTTCTGGGACTTCTATTGCGTGGGGTGCAAAACGAACGCGTGTTTCATAGGTCATTAATGTCAGGGGTCCGTTCTAAGCGGTATTTGCGCAAAGTACAAAAAAATGTTGCATCGCCCCTTTACAGGCTGCGGTCCCACGGCAGCCATCTTGAACAAGGCGTTAGTTCAACCAATAGATGGCGACACGCACCCGTGGGGTGGCCGAAATATTGGTTCACGGTGGGATGGCTCGAGCACCATCACGTTCCCTCGTGGCCTTGCTCGCGCCGCTGCCAGCTGTGCTCAGCTGGCTCAATAGCGTGGCCCAGCAAACTCATCTATGCGAGAATGTCAGGCTGATATAGGGACATGCGGTTCGGCGGTTGCGACGGGCTTTCGCAATAAATCTTACCAAAAGGAATCAATTGTTGATTGACGTGTCAATATTCTGTCAATGAAAAATTCTTCTGCAGGAATGCACGCTCAGTAGACTCAATCTTCCAAGACACCAGTGGAAGCGGACGTCTAGTAAACTGCTTCCTGATTTACGGTATTTGCCTCGTCATTATAATGACGACTGAAAAGTGACGTAACGAAATATTGTGTTTCACGGGATCCGGAAGACGTGTAACGGTTGTTACATTATAGTTCCCGGAAAGCAAACGGCCGTTGCAATACTTTCGAAGTACCGACACACATTATGTTGTAAGTACAGCTTAGGAGGAATATGATGAAAAGCATCAGTATAAATAGAATACGTTTATTAGCCATGAAGACACTATGATTGAGCGGCGTTTAATGATGGCAAGTGATGAGCGTTCGGGAATTTATAGTTCGCACGATTGCTAACTATAGACATGCGGACAATAAAGACCTGCTTTGTCGGGAGATGGAGTTACGGTGATGACCTGTGATGACCTGATATCGGACTACTCGTGGCAGACGTAGAAGCAAGTTTGTATCAGCGAATGGTAAGCGTCAAGTGTCAATACAGCACGTCGCTACCGACGTTGCTGACGTTTCGAGCACTTACCGCTTTCGACAAAAGTGTTGGCACTCTGGGCTAATTTCAGGAACGACTCGAGGTTTTCTCCGAGTCCAGCGCCTATGAACAGGTAACTGAAAACGATCCACTATTCTGTCGGTGGGTACGGTGAAACGTATCCGTATGCTGCGAGTTATGGTCGATGCGTACTTAAGTGGTTGGAAGTTTACACGATGCCTGCCACCACGTACAAACGCGTCATTGACGTTTCACCTACTCGTTTCGCTACTTTGCCCTACCGAAAATACTTTTTCTGATAACGCGCCGAATCTCGTTTAAAAAATAAATAAACAAGTTTCTAAAAACACAAAACAAAAAACAACAAAACAAAAAACGGCATCAGCATTACATTAGCGAACCATACCATCCCGCAACTAACGGGCAAGTCTCATCTTCCGCAAGAAAAACACCAACCGAAGCAACGTTCGGCGGACGAAGAGCCACACCCCCTCGATCCTCGTGAGCATCATGGCCTCACGAACGAAGATCGAGAGATCTTCCAGACTCGGGAAGTAATGGCAGCTTATTCGGATCGGACAACTCCGTCTCACGTGAGGAATTTCGTAGCGTAAAGTCCGGCCTTTTCGCGTAAAAACTTGAGTGCAGAAGAGGCATTCTATGTTGTGGCAACAGATGGTGTCATCCCTCTGAAGACGTTGATGCCAATCGCCCTTGGAGTGGGCATGTTAACGAAATCACAAAACTCTTTTGTGTATTGTGTATCTGCCCTTGTATCGCAGGTAGAATCGCATGCGGTGGTGATTGGACTTTTTCACGCCAGGCTCTTTTTTATTTTTCGCCTCATACTCTTTTGCGGCTCTGCAGGCTTCGTTAGAACCTTTTGAAACGGGGACGCTTCACTTCAACACCATAAGCCACTTCAACAAGGCCACTTGTTCCAAGCCGTCCATCAGGGATGCTGCTAGAAATCCGTCCTTTATATTGTTGAGTCAGCTGCACCTTTTGCACAGTGCAGTTTTTTCTGTTCGCACGTACGGTTGTGTAAAGCATCATCCTGCATTGATTCTGCACGCATTATTGTTGCGGGAGAAGAAAATCTAAGGTGCAGATCGATACTTCAAACAAGTCGCCGCGCACTGTACGTTGTGGTTCGACAACCCACTAATGTCGTCATCCTTATAGAGCCTCGAACAACCAATCATTACCTCGTCACCTCATATTGCTTCTTTGTCAACAGAAAGTACAATAGGTTACCGCCATTACAAGTCCAAGAATTGAAAAAAATCGAGTCGCCGTCCGTTCATTATGATTATTTTTGTATAATGTTAAGCCATGTCACATTACTCAGACATGATGATGTAAACAGCGCAAAGCGCGCAGCGACACAAAGCGTGAATGAAGCCGACATATGGCATACGCCGACTTAACAACCAAAGATTTATGACTTCCACGTCGCGCACAGTGACACGCCCAAGCACATGTGCCTTTTTTTCATATGCTTGCGCGCGCCACTGTGCGCGCGTGGAAGTTCTACTAAATCTTTGGTTGTTAGTCGCGTATGTCCCGTGTCCTTCTACTTTGCGTCCTGTACCTTTGCGCTGTTTCTTCATCATGTCGTTCGACCAACCAGCTCAGCAAGGTATCCTGTTACTTTCTCGCTATTGACACCGACGTCCATCGTCGATCTTCAAACATACCTGTACATAAATTAGACGCACAGTCACAAAAAACACAGCGTGCCGCCTCTTTCTTTTGGATCGTCTTTTTGAAATCAGTAGAAGTCATGCGTTCTTCCTGAGAGCGGTTAGAACGGCTCGCACATAAAACCCTGCGTTTCTCTTACCTGACCGCTTCCTCTCTCATTATGTGTGGTTGGTTATAACTAACAAGTTGGTACAATGGTGTATTATTCATATTTAGTTTCCAGTTTCAGTCATGGAAAGCGAGGTTCGTAAGGCACCAGTGCCACTAGCGGGAACAATGAGGAAGAGGCAGGTGAAAAGGTGGTGGCTTGTGGAACCCACGGGGCTTACGTCATGGCCCTGTATTACAAAAATCCTTGAACAAGGGCATGAATAGTGCCGCTAAATAAGCTACGCTTCAGAATAACGACACTTTGCCATATCGTGGTGTAAAATCATGGTTGCCAGTGATCTGCAGCTTTAACTAAAATCACAGGAAACTCTTCGTCCTCCACAAATGTTTAAACAGTCCACGACAGAGCAAAGAAATATTACACAGCCTCAACACCGGATAAAACAGTTGAGGAAGTCACATCTTTGAATCACGACGATCGGCAGTTGCGTGTTGCTCTGCACTTGACCTGAAATGGCGGTTCCTACAACAATGTTGGGAACGGATGTCTGGTATCTCCAGTGCAGCTCTACTTAGTGGCTCTAGCTGAGGTGAACTCGGTGTATTCTGTTCCTTTTCGTCTTTATTGTTTATTGATTTCAACCGTATCGAATAATCAACACAATATATCAGCACTACGCTTGTGTAATTATTTATCTTAGATTGTATTAACCTGACCCAGTACTTAAACCATTTATTTGTCGATAGTAAATCTTCCAATATATTTTCAAATGTGAAGCAAAAATACACGGACACTGATGATGATACAAACGCCAACGCCGCCCTCGAAAATTTCTATGAACTTTAGAAATCAGCAGTTTGTCTGCCATCCGGCAGGTAGCGCAATAAAACAACCAAACAGTTTTTCATTGTTTTTAAAACTAACTAAGCTCTACACCTATCAAGGAAACCAAAGCAAGATCATTGTGAAAGCCCAATACATCGCAATGTTTATCTATGCCATTCAATAAATATTATTAGATGCCAACAAACCAAGCTCTACGTCCATATAAAAGCGCATCTAAAGAACCGCTAAATTATGTTTAGTGTCCATCCTCAAACAAAAATTAGAGGGATGTTTACTGCCAAAAACAAAAGCTGCTATTTTGTGTATCAGATATTAACCCTTCTTTATGACAACATGATTACCCATCGAATAGTATAAACATAGACAAATGTAATTTTTTGTGTCTAAGAAGGATGCAATTTGCCTGAACTTTGCGAATTTTTTTAGAGAAACCAAAATGCGAAATTGCGAAAAAGGGCTTCGCTATGCAAAATAGCACATATTTAATTGTTCCTGCATAAGAGGTTGATCAGCTTGTGTTGACAACCCATACCGGTGCATTCGTACTACCAAACGGCGTTAGCTCCGATTTTACCATTTTTATTGGTTTTTACGCGAAAGTCTGGCAGTCAAAAAGTTATACGTCAATCCTGGGGTATAATTAAATTTAACACACGTTTGTAGGTTTTATATATCAAAAGCCATAAGAAGCTTCCGAAAAAAATATGCCACAGAAGTCACAGAAAATAGCTCGTCGAATATAGCACCCGTAAAGCCACTTTTCCAAGAGGTCAATAATCCGAGACCAAAAAGAAAATGAAAAAGCGGGCACACGCTGTGCAAAGAAAACATTCTTCATCTACAATCCATGAAATTTTGGGAGCAAATTTCTCTAACGGTAAACTCTCCCTCATTTGTACTACCAAACCATGTATGACCAAAAAAACACCGATACCCGCAGATCCTCCCGATCTAGCTTTTTGCTTCAGGAACAGATATCAGAGAATCAAAAGGAGGCCCATTGCCTATTCTATAAGGTGACATAAGTTAAATATTTTAGGCAGTGACTAAGCGGTCAGAATCGCGCTGCAAACAAGGGCACATGTCATTTTTCATGGCCGCCGTGGGACCGCAGCCTCAACGTGCACCACGCAATAGTGATACACGACCGCACGCCGGTATGATGCCTCTTCCACATCGAAGTGGGCATTGGCGGGGTGGGTTCTGCAGCGCGAGCTGTCGCTCCGCGCTCCGCGAGCTGGTGTGCGCTTTATACTCTGCTTCACCTTGTGATGTACCGCAGGACAGGCTACAAGCGCGAGCACCTTGCTCTAGGGTACAGGCCCGGCGGGGCAATGCTCCCGTGCGTTAAGATCTAGCTCTCAACGCTATGAGCCTTGCCTGCGTTTAGCCTTGTCGGCGGTGCAAACATAAGGTGAACCGGAGGCATAGACATGCACTCAGCCACCGATCGCCCCCCCCCCCCCTTATATAGTACTTGAAAGATCGACGATGGACGTCGATCGGCCCGAGGTAATGTAACGTAGGTCAACATTATATAAATAATAAACATATTGAAGGATTGAACGACTGCACTTTTCACCTCTTAATTTTTAACATAGCGCAGTAGAACTATTGTAATGAAGAGCAACTAAGGAGGTGACGAGGTAGCGATTGAATTATGAGGCTCTATAAGGACGACGATAATAGTAGTGGTGTCGAACGACAACGTACTAAGTGCCAGACTTGTTTCAAGTATCGTGTAGCCAAAGACCTTTCTTCAACCCGGGCAACAGGACACATGGTAGAATCAACGAGGATGCTGCTTTACAACTGTATTGTGCGGAACAGGAAAACCGGCAATGCAGAATGCGTGCTTGTTCTGCTAATGCGACGGATTTGACTACAGCATTCCTGATTGACTACTTGGAATGTACCATGGCCTCGTTGACGGGAAGTGTCCCCGTTCTAAAAGATTCTTGAAGCCTACTGGAACCGCAGAGGAGCATGGAGGCGAAAATAAGGAATCGGAGCTCTGGGCGGTGAAAGGTCTAAATCACCACTCATAGCCTCTACTACCAAATACAGGCGGTACAATACAATACACGGTTAGAGTTTGCGATTGCAAGAGTATGTGCGTCGCAAGGCCATTGATATCCAACGTCTTCAGAGGGATGACTTCCTCTCTTGTCGACCAACATAGGAGCCTTTTCTACCAAGTTTTACATGTGAAGGCCTCGACTTCCGGTGAAGTTCCCCACGTAGACGAGTTGTCCTACCGAATAGTCTGCCATTACTCCCGATCTGGGAATCTCTCGATCTTCATTCATGGCCATAGTATCTAGC
>JAZHYW010025888.1:0-27941 GCA_037355805.1 Ixodes ricinus | reverse complement strand
ATTTCAAATTTTTCGAATATCTCGAATCTTAAAATTAGGGAAGTTCGAGATCTTCGAATTTATCGAACCTCAAGTATAAGAATAATCGAAATATTCGAACTCCGAAATTTTAGAAGCTCTTGAAAGCTTCGAATTTTTCGAATTCGAAACTCCACTGTGATCGAAAGCTCCGAATTTTTCGAATTCGAACCTCGGTCGGTACGAAAATATCGAAATTATTCGAATGCGAACCTCAGTTCGCTTTGAAAATATCTAAATCTTTCGAAATCGAACCTAGGGTGGTTCGTGACATCCCTAGTTGCAATTGCACATGTACAATCCGCAGCTCAAAACCGTGGCTATGCACCCTTTCAATCATGTTGCGAGCCTGTTAGCGCTTCTTTGAGCGCGCTATCGCACTTTTTGCAATGGAAGCGGGGGCCAGCGGTGTACCAGCGGGCACTCGCGGACGGCAGTGATGTTGATAATACGCTGTTGGCTGACCGTAATCATTACAAAAGGATTCATATTGGTTCTTTCTTATGGACGACAGGGTACAGTGTGGAACGCGCAGATCGTAAGCAGCCGTAATGTAAGTTGTCATAAGATTTCGTAACGTAACTTAACGTAAGAAATGGCACAGTATGAACGGGCCTTAACTCTGTTGGCTCCATCGGCACTGACTATGTACCGCCATATCCCTCTTGTTTTTTTTATTTTTATTTTATTGTCATTAACGGGCTCAGCTATCGAGATTATAATCCAACCTGCTTCTTGCGAGTTTCCGTAAATTTTTCATACCAACATAAAACAAACATTTTTAAGGGATTCCATGCGAACTCGTCGCAACATATGCAAAGAAGTTTCCACAAAATTTGTGATCGATCATTTTCGCATGTTCTCTGAAAAGCAAGGTAAACAAAATATATATTCTAGCGGATTTTTTGTTTGTTACCAATATAAGTTGCAAGAATAAGTTCCAAGAGGTATTTTTCTTTATTTGACTTGACAAGCGAAAAGTTTGAAGAAACAAATTAGCTTGACATGTGAGCTTCCATTTTTCCTTGTTTATGTTGTGCGCATTGTCATGAAGTGTCAAAAAGGTAATTTAAAATAAGCTTCAAGAAGAATAAACAAATTCAGATTCTCGTCCGATTATTTGCTCAGAACTGTGAAGCCATCATGCAGGGCTTGCGCTGTATTCAGCACATACACCCGAGGCAATATGGCATGGTTCCACCAAAAATAAAAATGTGCGAGACCAAATCGGTATCATTGATAAATATTCTGTTGTCTTCCATTTTAGAGCAAAATATGCATATGTTGAAATCTGAGCAACCTGCGGCATTACATAGCGCCAGCATCATGATCAAATGCTTATAAACCTATTTGGAAAGAAAGGTACTCACAGAATAAAATAGTTGAGTGTCTGCATACTCTTACGTGTTACCGATGATGTTGTTTACACCTTATATAATAATTGAGACGTTCACGATGTTGCAAAACTGGAAAATTATAGCTGAAAAATAGCAAGTTGCTGAACTGCGCCGTAAGGAAAAGGTAAAATCCACGTCACGACGCACCTGTTACACGGGATCTTGGCTTAACAGAACGTAATCTGGCAGTATTAAATGAAAGAACAAAGAGCATTGTATTCTGCAGCCCAGACATTTTGCTTCCTAGAAGGGCGCAGCAAGGGGACATGAAATTTTCTTCATAATAGACTCACAATGCTTCGGTATGAATATTATATTCATGTCTTTAAGGGACACTACAAAAACTTTTGGTGCTTATTTCTGGGTGATTCATGTTCAGTGGAGCATTATCACATCAGGCACACAAATTTCTTGTTGAAAAGGAACGAAAAATAATTTCAAGACGAATTAAACGAATAGTAAAGAGCTTCTGGTGGATGTCGCTAACGCGTCGTTTGAATGCCCGTCTAGGAACCATGACGCGTAGTGACGGTGACTGTCTTTCCTCCGAGCACGACAAGAGAAGAGCTGAAGGAGGAACTGCCCTCTCCCCGAGACTCTCTTTTTGTGTGTTCCAGAAGTCGCTATTGTCCCTCTACAAGATTATAGAAGATTAACTCGTCACTTAAAATTTGTACAAAAGCAGCTTTGGTGTTACTTGCGGAGGCTCGATCGCTCGTGTTGTTCGGCTGCTTTCAGCAGATGCCAAGAGCCATCGGGGCCTATCCAAGGGCGTGTAAATGTCACGTGATCTTGGAAGGGGGCAGATCGACGCGCGGAAAAGCGTATCAAGGGCTACGTCCACAGAGCGGGATTGGCTGGGATAGCTCGCAGCGTCCACTGCGTCCGGACGTAAGGTCCCGAGACGAACTACGTCGCGATTGCTGCGGAGGTGACGTGATCTCCGCTGGCTGCTCTCCGAGCGCTTGCAGAGTGGGCCGTTTATAGACCAACAGCCGGCCCAGACGTCAGGCAGCTGTGGTGGCGCTGTCGACGGCACGGCGCATGTGCAGAGGTTACAGTTCACACGAATTCGGTTTCTGCGCACGCGCAGTGCCCACACATGGTGTGGGAAAATGTCGGCTTGTTTGTAAACGGCGTGTCGGTCTATAACGAAAGATACAGCCATCGGGCTCAAAATAGAAACACGCGATTGTCATTTACGGATATTGTGGATCTCATTCAGCTTATTTCTGAACACGACGGGTATATTGTAAATTTCGTTGAAGTATCCCTTTAATTTACCGAGTGTTTTTGCAAAGGCTTTCGAAAATACCTGAAAATAGGGTGATTGAGATAAAAACCAAAATTACATATTTTTGAGAACAAACTCTTAGTAACAGCAGACGTCGGGGATTGCAAAAACATACTGAAAAACATACAATTTTTAGGTTTCAATGTTTTTATCTGAGTGCATCTTTGCACCAACGTTACTGCCCACCGGTGGCCGAGTGGCGCAGCTAGCGCACATTAACCATACGTCCATCCTTCGAAGAAGGCGAGGCGGCAGCTTCACACTTCGGCCATGTGGCGGAGGAACCGCTGGCGCAGAGAACGGATTCGACAGAAAGCCGAAACCAAGAAACGAGTCAAAATTGAGCGCTGTTTTTAACGCTGTAAAAAATTCTATTTGCCATGTCTAACTTCAGTTTTTTTCCAGAAAGTTTATAATTCGAATCATATGTTTATATTAACTCATTGAAATTTAATCAGCAAATATTAGTAAATTATATAGCTAACCAATTGCATTTTTGCAGTCCATAGCTTTGTTAAACTCAGCCAGAGAGTTCTGAACTAGTTCTGTCCAAGCCCAAAGAAGTGCAGGAGTCTTGCAGCGGTGTTGCAGAAGCAGTGCAGCCACAGCGTTAGGAATGGTGCTGTGAGCGGGTTCCGGAGAGGAAGCTCAAGGTGTCGTCTGCATTGGTTAGCTCTTGTCTCTCCACGCCACGTCGTATGCTACATTTATATCTCCGCGGTTTTAATGAGGCCATTCGCGTTTCCTTAGTTTTGAACTGTATAAAGAAATCTTTTCTATGAATGACTCTTTATTCGAGTGTGCTAATAACGTTTTCTGCACGAAATGATTTTCTGTTTGCCTTTATAATGGCCGTCCGCTTCTTATCGGTTCCATAAGCGTTCGTGTCCTTCACATGCATATAGCAATAGCAGATTCTATCTAAGTCTCTCAAGTTTCGCATTTCGAGGATAGGTTCCCAGCATCAGGATAATTTCGCGTCGGGAGTAACGGTCGGCAGCGTGCTGTGGTGGTCACTCCGAAGGCGAAAGCCTGACGAGAGCGTCCTGGTCAAAAGAGTTATCTACAGTCACTTTGACGTCAACCTTAAGCGTTTGTTTTTGATTCTCAAGAAACACCAGCGTGCAACTGCCAAGCCAATGCCGATTCTTGGCGTTCGTCTCAGGCCCGTTGGCGGGCGGCTACAGATGGTTACGGACAAACAATGCTCACAAATTGGGCACGCAGTGCTAATGTACTAAATCCAAGACCTCTGCAACGTGTCGGAATTATCTGTCTGCGTCCAAGAATTTCTAAATGCGGGGGCTATCAAAAGTGTATACTTTTCCTTTTTTTTTTCGAAGAATGTGAATATAGTACCGCGTAGCATCAAAAATAAACAATTTACGTGAGCCAATTTTTGAACGCTTACCGCAAGGAGCCAAACCTACAAGAGCAGGTACGGAAAATGCTTTCCAAATATTATAATTGAGCAAATTCCAACCCTGGGTTAGGATCTCGTTTCCGCGTCCACCACGAGTTCCTTACTACTATAATTGAGTTGAAAGGTAACCTCCGTCTCGGCGTTATTGTTAAACATTGCACACATTCTAGCAAGAGTTCCGTGAAATTCACCGCGAGCAGAGACGGACGACGAATGCCGTCTGCTCTCGTTGTCTGCTTCTGCAGGGACGCTGAACTGAATCCAAATCGTTGCAAGGTTTTGAGGAACTGGGTCTCAACTCGTTCAGAACTGGGATGAATCGAACGCGCCAGTGCAGCGGCCATGCAACTACCGGTTGAATCGAATGCGCCAGTTCCTGCACTGCTGAACAAGCTGAGCCAGTTCATGCGAGTCAAACAGACCTGATTACACCCGCTGCGACTAGCAGCAGAGTTGCCAACTCAATAACCAAACATTCGCTTCCAGAAGTCTCGAAAACCCTAACAACCGCTAAAGTTAACGCGCATGCTAAGAACATTTGAACCCTATTTACTGTTATAATTAGTCTAAAACTGCACTTTACATAAAAGAACCCCTAGAAGGGAGCATTGCTTTTTGACTCCGAGTGCTTAGATGCGCGGGACGATGTGGCACACCATGATAATACCGCTGACAGGTGTTACCAGGTGTGTTGTCTGCCAAACCTGCCGACTTGTTTGTTGTTCCGACATTTTGTGTAATATTTGGTGGCAGTTCAAAGCTCCGCTAACTAAATTCATTAACGTTGCCTATAGTTAAATTTTCCCCTACAGGTATCTGACTTCCCCTTACGTCGATCGGAAGTTCCAGTAATCAGTCTCCAAGTTTAGATTTCTATAGCATCTCTTTATTTTGAATTGAGCGTAGTTTACTGGGCCCATGGCCATTTGGGAAGCTTGAAAACGAATTCATACATTTACGCCCAAATTAGTTCAAAGTACATTTCAGTGTTCGCCGCCATATTATCTCAATGGCGTCGCAAGACTCATTCTCACTAACAAGCGTTTTGCTGAGAGTAGCAAGCAGAACGACCCCAGGACCCTATGTCCCCATGACACCAAGACCCCATGACACCAATTTACGAGCCTTTTCGCTCTCGGTGCCATGTTAGGCTAAACAGGTACTCATGTTTGAGCCCAGCCTCAGGCGTCGGCGCTGCGAAAAGACGTACCCCTGCACCCTGTAGAGCACTACCTTCCACATGTCATCCGCGCAAGATGAACCGGCCATCTATCATAAAAAAATATTTTCACATTATAGCACTCAAGAAATTCCACGACAAAAACTTACCTTACTGCCACCGAAGCGAAGCCAACCAGCTGATTCTGAGGACAGCCATGATGACATGAATAAAGACGTGGCAAACCAAGTAAGCGAACATAAGGACGACTCGACTCGTGACGAAGATTCCTTGAACAAAGTACAACAAGGAAGTAAGCGCAAACCACCCCGAGAGACGCACTTCCAACGATTCGGCCTAGAGAAATGTTCAATATGAGTCAAACCGAAAGGATCAAAGGACATCAGGAAGATTCGTTCGAAAATAATCTACCCACAATGTTTGAGAGCCGCAGGAAGCGGAGTACTCGTAGATAGGTTGATCTTCGCGACGAACGCAAAAGCTAATTAAATTACAGCAATGGTATACGAACGCAAGCACCTGGAGAACATTCTCCGAACCAAGGAAAGCGAGACAACAGCTTGCACGGTGGAAGTAAACACGTACCAACCATCGACTGGCTCACTTTCACGTGGCGTTGTACAAGGCATCGACCCCTTACAAAGCGTCGAGGGCTTCCTTGAGAACTCAGACACAAAATTACATGATATACTGCAGACGAGACCGCTCGGCCAAAAGATAACTTATTATTGACGTTCAAGGGCGACGGAATTCCCCCAAAAATAGTATACAATGAACCACTCATCAGCGTCTACGCCTACCAGCCTACTGCTATCGTGTGTTTCAACTGTCACAGCCGAAACCACAAAGGCGGCATATGCACAAATGAGTCCCGTTGCAAGGACTGTGGGGATTTATGTCAAGAAGGTCACAAGTGCCAGAAACGTTTTTGCTACAACTGCAAAGGCAACAATCCTGTCGCGCTACACCAGCTGTGCCCAGCAAATACACAGGCCGATCTCAAACCCCAACAAAGAACCAAGGCACCCCTTCTCAACAACCAACAAAAAGGACAACTTAGAAGCAAATTTCAAGGAATCAACAGCTTTGAATTGCTTCGGACTCAATCACAGCGCAACAACTATCCTACGTTGCCAAGAGAAAAGATCACTTCCCCAGCACCCAAGCCCAAGGCACCACAGAAGACCGCAGCGAACGCACAACCTACCTTTGCACAAATAATGAAGGATAACACGGGATCGACGCTACAGCTAATCAACAAGAGAAAGGAATACGAAAAATTCAAAAAAAGAAGAGAACAATCTCTCCAGAGCAGAGATGGAAAGACGCAAAGAAATTGCCATGGTGCAGGAGGAGATCGACAGGATTGACAGATGCTCGTCATCTACGTCATCTTCACCACCACCACCAACACATTCGCAATACAAACCTCAGCAGCAGCAACTGAGGTTGACACCCAGCACTTCGGCAAAACTAACATGAACGAATCGAGCACAGACGATTACACCGCGACATAACAAACCCCTAGGATGGAAGAAAAATAAATGTAGTTTGTGCAAACGCTGCAAGCCCAAATTCAAGCCCAAACGTAAGCTCATACGGAGGCCCTTAACAAGAGGATGAAAATGTACAATTATATCCTGCCCCAACATGGTCTCAACGAAAAAGAAGAAAACGAAGTGTGGCCGTTTAACAATCCTAAATTGGAATTGTAGAGGGCTGAAACAGAAGCAGGAAGAACTCAGCTTACGATTAGCGGAGAACCCACGACGTGTCCTACTAATACAAGGAACGAAATCTGACACCGTCTATTTGAGGGGGTACAAATTGTTTTCGCACCTTCTATTCACCACAAACAAAAGTGCAAAAAAATAGTACAAGCACAATCCGGGATATACCTCAATGTATACCCCTTTCACACAAATAAACTCCAGCAAGTGGTGCAATGCCTTTCAAGAAGTCGTAGCAGTCCGAACGAAGATAGGCGACAAAAAGTTTGCCTTGTGTCTACGTACGTAAGACCAGGCACCTTTGAGCACGAGAACGACGACTATTCGTGGATGAAATAAATTAGGCTGTCCTTTCTTAACGAGGAGATGGTAATCGATGGAGACTTTAAGGGGGATTCAACCGCTATTTATTTGTACCCTTTTCCTCATAGATGGCGCTGAATTTTTCCGGAACAAACGAGTTGCATGCTCGCCGCTGCGCATGCAGTTCGGGCGCTCGAGGTGGGCTCGGGCCACGGGCTGTTCGCCACCGATCTCGAGCTAGATCTTCTTCGCTCTGCGTCCGCCGCTGCCAGAAGCGGCCAACGGGCGGCGCGAGATACGAGCCAACACATTCGCCGATTATAGTGGCTTACATAACGTAGAATAAGCTCTGATTTCCGAATGAATTCGAAGTTCCAACCACGTTCGAAGTTATCAAAAGCACAGGGTGCGGCGTTGCGGCCGTTTGGATTGCCACATTTTTGCACGCGAACGTTGTTCTGCAAAAATAATTGTCTATTTTTACAACTCCATTCAAAGCTAGAAAAAAAAATAGAAACAAAGCGGCATTTTTGCACTTCCTATGTCCTATATCGATCTGCGTTTCGTCTGAATACTGGTTTGCAAACCCGCTCCCAGGAGGTGTCGAGTAAAGCCCATCTATAACGAAGTAAGTGGAAATGCTCGAGACACGTGCCGTGCGGCACAATTCTGGGAAGAACTAGAGCCACTAAATGATCTGCGCTTAGAGTATCGGCACTCTGTTCCCCGACATTGTTGTGGGCGCCAACATTTTGGCTGCGTATGCAGAGCAGACGCAACTGCCGATCGTCATGATTCAAAAGTGCGACTTCCTCAGCATTAGATTCGGTGTTATGAAGCTCATATAATATTGCTTTGTTCTGTCGCGAACTGTTTAAACATTTGTGGAGGACGGAAAAGCGTTTCCTGTGATTTCAGATCAATCTTCAGATAACTGGCAACCATGATTTTAAGCCACAATATGAACAAATGTCGTTACTCTGACGCGTAGCTTATTTAGTGGCACTATAGAAGAATGATGGCGTCTTAAATCTAGCTCAGTGCTGCGCTGTTCCGCCATGATCTTCCCTAGTGTCACTAAATAAGCTACGCTTCAGGGTAACGAAACTTGTCCATATTGTGGCTTAAAATCATGGCTGCCAGTTATCTGAAAATTTATCTGAAATCACAGGAAATGTTTTTACGTCCTCCACAAATGTTTAAACGCGTCGGGACAGAGCAAAGCAATATTCCATGAGCTTCCTAACACCGAATCTAATGCTGAGGAAGTCGCACTTTTGAATCATGACGATTTGCAGTTGCGTCTGCTCTGCATAAGCACCAAGATGGCGGCGCCCACAGCAATATTGGGGAACAGAGTGCCGACCCTAAGCATAGCTCATTTAGTGGCGAGGTCCACACTTCTGCGCGGCGAGGTCCACACTTCTGCACGTCCAGAGGTGTGGACCTGGTCGACAAGGTCCACATTTTGGCGCGTCGAGTCAAAAGCAACAAGAAGCAACCGTTTCCCACCCATGGACTGTACCAAGGTGTTCTCTGTCCAAGCAAGTAGGCGCGGCTCTACTAGTCGTCCACAATCGCGCGCCAAGTGCACAGCAGCTGACAACATTGGCAACGGGTATGGCAAGAAAGGACACTTTCCGTCTGCCTGCCTGTCAGCGAAAAAGAACCACTCAAATACACAAAGCCATGTTGCACTCGAGTTATCCTCTTAAATTCCATAAGTTGAAGGCGCTGCCGGCAAGTGCAGACTAAATTCATTTGATAAAATTCACGCTTACAAGTACCGCCAACCATTGTTGTGGAAACGCGCAAGGCACGTGCGAGGAGCTTGTGCTCCGCTGCTATTCGCTTCGAAGGGCCGCTCATTTCAGTACTGCGCCGACAACTGCTTCCAAGGGCCGCTCGAGATACGGGCCTCGTGCACTGGCGCATTTGACACCACTTGCTATACAAACTCAAACATATCGAAGGGCTTTAGTCCAGACTCTGGTCCAGACCACGGTATCCAGACAGATAAAGAGGGATCGGTGGCCACGTGCAATAAAGAAAAAAAGGATCGGTGGCCGAGTGGGTTAGAGCACACCAGCTCGGAGCACGTGGAGTGAAAGCTCGCGCTGTATAACCCAGGGATCCTGGGTTCAATTTCACCCCTGCCCGTTTTGATCTGGATGAGCATCGTACCGGCGTGCGGTCGTGTATCACTACTGCGTGATGCACGTTAAAGACCCCAGGCTAGCGGTTGTACTGCACTGGCTAAATTGCTCACTTGCAGCTGGGAGACAAGTCGCCCGTTGAGGCAGACTATGTTCTAGGCCAGGGGTGGCCAATCTGCGGCTCGCGAGCAGCATGCGGCTCTTCGCGTGTTAAAATGCGGCTTGCGGCTCCCTCGCCCCCCCCCCCCCCCACACACACACACACATACACACACCCGCCTCCCGGTCACACGAGCACTTCCCCCAAAAGAGAAATAGAACGCGTTTTCAATCGAAGTACAGGTTGCGGTTTGGTAGTCGTGTGGTACTGCTACCTTATATACAGTCGGACTGTTTTTGACTCGGATAAGCGAAAGTAGTTTGAGTTTCGTTTATTCCTCTGGACAAAAATTTGCCCCCCCCCCCCCCCCCAGCGGATCTTGGAAGTTTCGTGGTTTTGTATGCGGCTCTTAGGCCGGGTCAGCCCGGTCACCCCTGCTCTATGCTGTATAAACATACACACACCCCAATTTGTTTCCAGACAGGTAAGATAGCACTGCTTCATTCCACCGTGACATAGTAAGATCACTGTTGAAAGAGGTGTTCATAACGGACAATAGCATAGTGAACTCCCGAAGTTATTTATGAAGACACTAAAGTTATTTAGAGGTTCATTTGATTTTGCCTAAATATTAGAAAGGTAAAGAGAAAAAAAAAAAACGCACGCTTTACTTTAGGTAGAAACGTATTTTCTACCTATTGATGGCCCGTTTGATTTTCTTGGTAATCCGCAAAACGGGAAGTGTTAAATTTACAAAAAAAATTGTTTCGGGCGCCAAAACGCTAACGTCAAAATTCAATTTGCATCTCAGAGTAAGCACCTGTTTGTTGGTTAAGAAAATATATTGTAATTGTTCAAAATAATAGAAATCATGCTTCTTTTTTGTTTTTTCATATCCACTAGCCACCAAACAAGGTCTACAGAGAATGAAAATATCTGAAATAATGTTTCATAAAATAAATGTTGTTCGGAATAAGTATTTTAGCCTTCTTTGCAACTCATTCGACTATATTTTGTTTATTTCCAAATACATATTAGTAGGGTGCCTTCATGTGCGCTTTGCTTAGGGTGGAGACATCTGACCATTTTGTCCCACACTTTTATTTTTCTTTTTTGTTCAGAAGCGCGTGAAAGAGCGTGTCCCGGCACGCGTTTGTGAGCGCTGACTGTGCTATGGCGACATTTTGTTTTCGTCGATTTATTTGTATTTTACCCATGAGCTCGTTCTGTTGGCATCGCGGGTACTAGACGGTTTCTCAGGCAGCTGTGCATTGGTCACCGCCATAAGACTGTCTCGTTCAGCTGCTTGTTAACGCTCATTTCGTTCGTGGCATTCACTTCATCATGACCTTACAAGCAGAACACGTAATTGCCATTTCAGGTGCTTCAGTGTATCTTTGCTCATCCAGCGTAAGACAAGCATTTGCATGACGACTTCATCCAACGACGCTAGATCTTCTTAGAGCTGGCTAATCTCGGCTGAACAGAGACGTCGGCAATGACGACGTATTGCTGGCGCTGCTGGCTGAATCAGCGTCTGATACGTTGCAAAAGGAGTGGCAACTACTCATAAGCAGAATCACATATGAAGGCAGCCTTGAGGCGTATACATATTAGGATATCGCTGTTCAACCCTGCACGATCTTAGGGTGCTTACGAGCCACGCTTGTAGCGTATGCAAGCGTTTGACCACGCGCGCTAACATAGCACACACAAAAAAATAGAATCAACAAAAGTATCGCCTTCAGAGTCTTATCAAGCCTTTCGCTAGGAGTCTGCTGATGACTAGTTACACTTTTTTGCAACGTTCAAAAAGTGCCGACCAACGGAGCCATCAATTGTAATTCTGTTGTGTCTATGTTTATACAGCGGGAAGTTAGTCAGCTCTGAGGGCATCTGGTGTCTTCGTTGGAGATGAAAGACAGTGCAGTATACCGCTGCTTGTCTTGACAGACTTTAACAAGTGCATCACGCAATGTGAGTGATACATGACAGCACGCCGGTACGATGCTCATCTCAGATTGAAACGGGCAGAGGCGGTGGATTGAATCCACGATCAGTGAGCTTTACAGCGTGAGCTTTCGCTACACGTGCTACCGATCCACGAGCAACGAGACATCGCGGTCGAATTCGAGCTCGAGAGAAAAACAACAACAGCAACAGCAAGAAAATCTCCGGTTGATTGATTGATTGATTGAAACGTTTTTTATTAGCAGAAAATGAAATGACCGCCGTGCCGCTTGAACTGTATTCATCTGGAACGGTGGCTTAGGGAGGGAAGATAGGACCAAAGAGGACAGAAAGAAAGGTTGAGGAAAGAGAGATAATTATATGTACAGGGGAAGGTTCGCTGTGCGCACAAAGGCAAGCAGCGAGTCGAGAATGTGTTTCCGGTGGTCGGGTGGCTTTGTGGAGTGTGGGCATGTCCATTCCGCGTAACTTGTGGGGCGATAGCTCGCCGGGATTAGATTGAGGTGTGTAGCCCTGTGTATGGAGTGCTTAGGACAGTCCCATATGATGTGAGGGCACTTCGCCGGCACTTTGCACTGGGGGCAGAGTGGGCTAGGGCCAACATCATCCTCGGAAATAGGGCGGTGAAATTTAGCGCTCCACACTGGTGTCAGTGCCGTTTGTGTATGAAGCTTACGGAGGCAGATCCTCTCCCATCGAGTGTATCCAGACGGGAGGGGACATTCCTCCTGGGGAAGGAGAGCAGCAAGTCGCGCCTTTCTGGCAAGGCGAGCGGCCTCCCTGCGCTCCAATGGGTCCATGGGAACCTGGGCTGGATTGGGATCAGAGGGGCGGACACAGCCTTGTGAGGGTTCAAAGGTAAGTAATAAATCCCTCGCGGCTGTGTTCGCCTTCTCGTTACCCGGAATGTCGGCGTGGCCGGGTATCCACGTTATTGTTATTTGGCCCCCATTGGAGCGGAATAATTTACATATGGATCGGAGCTCCCGAACGGTTCTATTGCGGCTGGTCAGGCGGGTGCACTCTCGCACTGCCTCCTGTGAGTCTGTGAATACGTGCATACGCCTACCGTGGTGATGTGAGTGTGATTGAATGGCCCACAGAATTGCCTGGAGCTCTGCAGTTTTGGAACTTGGGGTGTACGGTGCAACTTTGCTGCATGTTTGCCGGGTGGTGTGTGAGTAATAGGCCACAGTGGTTTCTCCGTCATCCGCCCGGGCAGCATCAGTGTAAATTAGTAAATTTTGTTCGTCCGCTTCCAGTGTGGTAATGTCTTTGCTGTGCCGAGTTGCAGCCGCCCGCTTGCGATTGACAGGATGCGGGCCGTGGGACTGTGGGAGTGGTTTTAGGTTTACAAGTAGCGTGTCCTCCCACGGAGGGTTAGGAGGGGCGTTGCTGGGGACCTGGAATACGGGATGTCCCAGGTGACTCAGTATAAGCCGGCCGGCCTGTGTTCCCTGAAGACGGAGTTTCTGACTGATGAGCATTTCAGCGGCAATCTCTCTAATCGAGTTGAGCTGTGCTGCCGATTGGAGTTGGGCCACGGGGGTGATTTTGGGCAAGCCAGTGATGACCCGCATGGCTGCGCGATTAAGAGTTTCAAGCGTACCCTCCTGCGTACTAGTCAATTGGAGATAGTTGTACCCGTACACAGCCTTAGAAATAAGGAGTGAACGGATCAACTGACGCAGGAGCTTTTCCTGAGCACCCCAGGTTTTGCCTGTGGTACGACGGATAATGTAAAGGCCGTGCTTCCAATGGGCTTTAATGGAGCGCACCCAGCTCTGGGCCCCTCCATTTTGATCAATAGAGAGGCCCAGGATGGTGAGGCTGGGCTGCTGTTCGAGTCTAATTCCGTGAAGATACAGCTTGAATAGGTCGCTGTAGTTTTTACGTCGCCCTTGGCGGCGGGCTACGATCATGTAATTAGTTTTAGTGGGGGACAGGGCCATGCCGTTGTCCTCGAGGAACTGTGATGTTACGTCCAGGGCATGTTGAAGTGTATTCTGTTGTGCAGCTAGTGGGGCGCCGGCCGTCCAGAGAGTGATATCGTCAGCATATATTGTAAAACCGAGGCCTTCCACTTCGTCAAGTCGGAAGGCGAGCTCGGCCATAGAAATATTAAAGAGGGTGGGCGAGAGAACTGCCCCTTGAGGCACTCCCGTTGCATTGTGTGTGATGGGCCCTGAGGTGGCGCCTACCATGACTTGAAATTGGCGGTCTTTTAAGAATGACTTCACGAAATTTAGAATGCGACCGGTGAAACCGAGGCGTTCAGCGGCGCGGATTACGGTGTGGTGAGGAATGGTGTCGAATGCTTTCTGTACGTCAGCCGCAACGATCGTGCGGGGACCGGAAGTAAGGGGTGCGATAATGTCGTGATGTATGAGCGCGAGACTATCTTGCGTGGAGAGGTTAGGGCGGAATCCGGTTTGCATAGGATGCAATTTGTTGTGAGTCTCTAAAATCCACGTGATTCGAGTGAGGACCATACGTTCCATCACCTTACAAAGGTTAGATGTTAAGGAGATGGGGCGCAGGTTTTTGATGTTAGTAAGCGACTTGCCCGGTTTGGGGATGGGTATGACGGTCGAGAGCTTCCAATCGTTGGGGAGCTGCCCTGTTTGCCACACGTCATTAAACCAGTTGAGTAGATCCTGCATATCGACCGCCGGGAGATTCCGTAGAGCATTAATGGTTATGCGGTCTGGGCCAGGGGCGGTATTGCACTTGGCCGTGTTCAGTGCAAACACCAGTTCCCCCATAGTGAAGAGGGAGTCTTCGGGAAGATGCGCATTTTCTGTTTGGATCTGGTAGCAGTCAGAAGGCGATGGAGTAGAAGGTTGAGGGAAGAATGTTTCTGCTGCCAGTGTTGCCAACTCGTCTTCGGAAATGTGCAGATGCAGGGCCAAGTTGCTGCCCGTGTTCTTGTTCTTAGTTTTCCCGGCCATGCCCTTGTAGGTTCGCCAGACCTTCTTGAGCCCTGTCCTTTCATTGAATGAATTGCAGTGTATCTGCCACGTGGTTCTGTCGAGCTCCAGGGTGTATCGTTTGGCTTTGGCGGTAGCGAGGTTGAGTTTAATTTTTAGGTGTTGGCTTCGCTTGTTCTTACGGTATTGTTGGAGTGCCTGGAGTCGGCTCGCCCACAGGTTTAGGAGATGAAGGTCCAGATATGGGGAGTCTTCCTTGACCTGATATGTAGATTGAGCCTTGCGCATGGCTTCTTGGATGCGCAGGGTAAGGTCAGTGTTGTTAAGATTAGAGAGTGCTTCACGGAAAGTGTCCCACTTAATGAAACGTATTTCCTTGCGTGGGCTGCAGCCAATGTAGAGTGTGGTGCAGAGAGGGACGTGATCACTTCCCATAGTGTCCGTATAGACACTCCACCTGGTTCTGAGGCCCGGGGATGCCCATGTCAGATCCGGGGACGTGTCATCCTGTTGTGCAGAAGCGCCAAATCGAGTTGGGGTGTTGGCGTCATTGAGAAGTTCGAGATTGTGCTTCTTGCAGAGTGATGCTATGAGGCGCCCCCTACGAAGGCTTTTTTGTAGCCCCATTGGTGATGGGGGCGTTGAAGTCACCCGCGAGGATGACCGATTCTTTTTTGTTTTTCATTATTTCATTAATCCACGCACAGCCACCGGAATCTGACTGATTGGGGCGGAGATACACATTGTAGATGCGGAGAGTCTTATTTCCTAGCCGGATTCTGACACCAACAATTTCTCTTTCCTCACTGTTGAGACAGGAGGTGTCTATTTGGGACTGGGGAATGTGTTTTCTTACCAGGGTGAGGACCATGCCAGGAGTATCCAGAGAGCCACCGCGTTCATTGCTGGATCGGGGAATGGAGGGTGAGGTGAGGGTGAAGTATCCAGGAATCGTGGGCGTTGTCCCTACTGTTTCTTGCAGGAGTATAACAACAGGCGCATCGTCTTTCATACGCTCTACACGCAGTTTTAATTCGGCTGCCTTGGTGCGAAAGCCTCGGCAGTTCCACTGAAAGATCCAGGGAGGGCGTTGTTTCTGTTTCTTTGAGGAACTTGCAGTGGATTGAGGAAGAGGATTATCTATTGAATCGGTTGATGATGTGAGCCAACATGCTCTTAATCTCGTGAATGGCACTTTCCATGGCATCGTGCTTCGCCTCTAGGCGTGTCATTCGGGCTTCGTTGAACTTCATCCAATCGACGTTTCCAGGGAAGTTCCCGGGGAAACCGTCGTAGGCTTCATGGATGATGGGGTCTCCTCTTGGGTGCGTCCAACGACCATCGGTGGCGTATCTGTGGCAAACCTGAAAGGTGTACTCCATGCGTTTCCGGGGAGGGGAGGCCATGATTCCTCCGTTTTGGTTGCATTCCCTGGGGAGCGTCGGTCTGGAGTGAGCCTCCTGGGCGGTCTCCTTCTAGGTGGAATCTGTCGCTTTGGGCAATCATTACTTGTAGCGATGTGTGGGCCGCCGCAGTTGTTGCACTTAGGCTCGAGTTCACAGTCATCGATGTCCCCATGTGTGTGTCCACATTTGCCGCACTTTTTGGTGGTGCTGGGGCACACGTCCGACTTATGCCCGAGCTTGTGGCATGTAAAACATACCAAAGGCCGGGGCCTGTATTCTGCCACACTGAGCACTTCGCAAAGAAAACGGACTTTCTTCGGGATAACTTTTCCTTCAAAGGTGACGAGAATTGTCTTTCCGGATTTACCAATGGGCCTGGCTGCGATTATATTGTGAGTGTGGCAGTCTAGCCCCTCCATGAGCGATTCCGGTGTCTCATTCACATCTTTTCCATGGAGATAGATCACCCCTCGTACTTCATTGCTTGAAATTGCCATATAGGGTGTGACCTCATAGCTTTTTTGGCCCTTTTCGATTTGGCCGATGCTCAGTAGTTTGCTCGTGATTAGCGGGTTTTTGGTAGTTATGGCTATTGTGTTAGACTTTTCGTTCATGTGAACCGAGTAGCCATCTTTGTTTCGAATTCCTGTTTTCTCTATCGCTGAATATATGTCTCTTCCTGTAAAAGTATGTACACTCTGCTTGCATGTTGGTTTGAGCACAATGGTTTGAGTTGGGGGTTTCCCTTTGGCTGGCTTACTTGGTTGAGATTGATCCATTTTGATATCATGACCTTTGTTCGGATATTTCACTCCTTGCCATGGTCCTTCATTACTCTCGGAGGTTGGTGTTGTCGTATGCACTGGCCTAACCGGAGTTGTGCCGCTCTCTGTCAGCATCTCATCTCCCGGTAGGTCATGTTGGGAACGTTGCAATGTTTGCATCAGTATGTCGTTTTCTTCTTTTTTTTCCATGTACGCTTCAAAAGCGCTCTTGTTTTTGAGGAAGGCCTCGATCTCTGTCTTGTTCGTGAGGTATTCCTCTATCCCCTGCCGGTTGTTCTTGAATGCCAGGTATAGCTGGGCTTCATGCTGTGGGACTATCGTGAAGGTGGTGGTAGCCTGTCCCGCTATTATTGGGTGGGTGGAGTTTCCCGGACCGCTGCTTCCGGTCGGGTAAGGGCTTGTTGTTGTCATGGCGCGGTTCTTCGATCCTACTCGAAGAGTGCCTGCTGGGGTCTTCAGAAGTGTCCCCGAAAAAGCTTGGGGATCCCTATCTGGGCCGGCTTGGTGACCGGGTGTTCCATTTTCCGAGTCCTCCAGGCTGCTGAGGTTCGGGACGAACCCCGCAGACGCGGGCAAGAATCTTTCGCTTGGGCTTGTTAGGCCTAAAGAACCGAGGCGAGAAAAACACGTCTGCACTCATCAGAGGCAGAAGAGGAAGTCCAAATCTACGGTTTGAGGCATTTAGTACTAGTGTCGCCATCTCGTTTAACAAGTTGGAAATAAAATTAACAGGGTGATTTTATTTACACAAATACGCAAATACAACAATATTTTGCTTTCTTGTCATGGTCTTAAAATTAAGATTAGAGGCACCCCTAGTACGTACGGCCAAGCGTTTTGTCACGTTTGTCTTCTAAATAATTGTATTTTCAAAAATGCCTCAAAACGCGCTAAAAACAGTCAAAACGGTCATATTTCTGGATTTTATTAAAAATCTCCAGCGCTCTAAAAGAAAAATCCAAGGGCCGTACAACCTTCATTACGTTATCATAAGTAACCTCCAAAAGAATGAATACTATCGTGCATTCCTGAAACTCAGGTTTGTGTAGCGAAATTTGCCCATTGAGTGACGAGCGGTTGGGATTCAACCGCTATTTATTATACCCTTTTCTCATAGATGCGGAAGTTTTTCCGAACAAATACAACATTTGGCACCATTTAGCTCAGTTTTCATTCCGGCAACACGGTGAAAACGGAGCTAAATGAGTGCCAAATCAGAAGAAGTGACGGTGACAAGGGGTCTCCGGCAAGGCTGTCCGCTTTCACCGCTCTTGTACATCCTCTATGTGTCGGGACTGGAGAGGCGCCTGATTCAGTCTGGAATCGGGTTCTCATTGGTGCATTTAGAGGAAGGCGAGGAGGTAAATTGGGTACTGCCGGGTCTTACATTTGCGGACGACATTGTACTGATGGCGGAGACTGCGGAAGACTTACATAAGCTGTTATACATTTGCGATGAGGAGGCGGTTGCGCGAGGCCTTCACTTTAACAACAAAAAGTCGGCAGTGTTGCAGCTGGTTGGACCTCAAGAGCCTAATTTAGGTAACTGCGTGCTGAATGGCGAAAAAATCCCCGAGCAAGACACTTACAGGTACCTCGGTATTACACTCACCAATAAGCAAGAGTACCCGGCCGAGCACCATCTACATCTCCGACAGGCAGCTACACTAAGGCCCCTGTATACGGAAAAGGTAGCGCAATTCCTCCCTCTCCCCCGTCATTCCTCCTTTCCATCGACGGCAATCCTCCTCGCCCTATGTCCGCGCCACGCCCCCGCCGCCATGTTCGGAGCTGGGCTCGCAACGCGCGCGACGGCGCGCGCCTGTATGCTGGGCACAATGGATGCCTGGCCATTCGTGTTATTGGATACGGCGACTCAGATTTTTTTTTCTAATATTAAGATAGTTTTGTTTTCTAACATGAAGAAACTAGCGTTTCTGCACCTTTATTGGAGTTATAAAGTTCGGGAAGACGTCTCTATCGGCAAATATAATAGCACGAGCAGAGTTGGAATCGCTCGGCCGCTAAACGCAAACGATTAATAAAAAAACGACTAAGAAGCAGTTGAGTTTTTTGGAACATCGGCATGCACTGCGAAAATATATTTCGTTTACCCGTTTATTGCAGCAAAGCTGAGAGCAGGCACACGATAGAATGCACCTCTCCTGCGTCTAAATAGAGTTTCGTGGGCAAGGACTGCGTTGCTAGCGGGAGCTCGTGCCGTCGCTTTGAGCATGAATTGGGCACACGCCCGCAAGGCTCGCAATTTAGCGTACGCTCTACTAAAACGGTTTAGTATCTTGAACGAAGTGCATTTGGAGAATCGGTATCGCTGGAGTTAGGCAAATAAATGACACCACACTATGCGTGTAAAACACTACCTTTCGGTAATTTTTAGCATCACCGATCGTTTTGTCAGTTCAGCAGCTTGGTTTTGACTTCATACACCTTTTATAAGCGTCAAATACTACTTGCAAATGTGCTCATGCGCGCGGAGGAATATGCGACGTCTGCAGTATACGCGCTCGTGCTTAAAACTACACTTCAAATAATCAAATACACCCACTAGATATCCTCCGTTAAAATGAAAAATAGCGTGCGCTCGGTTGCCTTGCCAGCACGTTTCTCATTATCACATATATTAGTGTTTTGACGTTCTCACGCGCAAGGTACACCCTTTAGTTCACTCGAGAGCGCATAAGCTTTCGCCCCACACCCGCGGGCGTAACCTTATTTCTGCGTGAGTTACAAAACGAAGACAGAGGGGATCCTTCAGCAAACGCCTTTTAAATACAAGAGCAATTTTTTATTGTCAATAATTACGTTTTAATAATTCACAAAAGACAAATCACATACAAAATGAAGACAAGAAAATATTTATTGTACAAGGCAAAATATTGCACATTCGGAAGAGGTCGGTGTGGAAAAATGGAAGGATCTGCGTATGGCTTGAGTTTCTTGAAACCAGTCTTTTCCAAGATCACTGGTACAAACTGATCGTTCGTGAAGTGATCCTGCAAAATAAATGCAGCATCGCATATCTTTAGTTGCCATTTGTGAAGTACCGATCGCGGAAATATGTTGCGCGCAAACAAAATCGCGAGGTGCACGATCGTTGATGACTCTCCTTTTACTGACGCAAGATGCACGCGGTAACACTACAATCCTTTTATTTTAGTGGCACCCTAGTCTCTCACGCATCGTTCTCAACTCAGCCCGACTCAATGCAAGCGAGCTAAGAGTGAGCGAGTCAGTTTCTATGATCAAATACGCGCGAAAAGACGTGTCTAAGTCCTTCGTGCCCGGTAATATAGTTCCGTGTTTGTCTCGTCTCATGATCGTACCACGCGATCTTCATCGGTGAGACCGAAAGAGACAGGTAGTACGATTCTGAGTTTGACGATGACTTACCTCGCAAAGTTTCCCTCGGAGGCACTCGAAACTTTTCGACCGATCCGTTGGAGCCATTGTCTTCGCTGTTGGAGATTTTCCTTCCCGTCGGGACGACAAAAAAGGTTATTTCCTTTCGCAATGCTGTTTGTGCAGTCTAGAGCGCAGCATGATGGCATCGCGTTGCCGCCGAGGTTGTGGTAAAATACAACAAAACCTACTGCCGGGCCGCGAACAACGGAGCCGCCGCTACGCCTGGCCCAGTGATGGCGTTGATTTCGAGCAGACGACGTAATCGCGCGGGATCATGGGGAAGACAACGGTCACATGTCGCGCCAGATCCAATTGAAGCGAGGGAAAGAGAACTTTTGAGAGGGAAAGGGCATCGCGCGAGGAGAAATTTCTCTTTCCCATTTCAGACAATGGTTTGCGCTACCTTTCAGTATACAGGGGCCTTAAGCTACACGAGGCACCAACGTTCTTCACTAAACGAAACATGGCAGAGCTGCACAACCGGTTTGTTGTTACACGAGAACTATGGAAAGCGGCCATAGTACCTGGACTAACTTTTGCCAACGCCGTTATCTGCCGTACCCGGAGATGTGCGGGAGAGCCTTTGGAGAGCGCCGTCAAGCGAGACGCGTCGGGAGGCAGGCCGTAGGATGTCATGGTATGGTGGCCTTGGCAGAAGGCTGTCCAAGGAGACCTGAGGGTGGTCATCCTTCGAAGCCAGAGAAGCGACGAGCAAGATTCGGCCAAGCAATGGGCGGCTGCGAGTTACATGAACCGAAATCGGTGGGCAAAGCGACCTCTTCGTATACATCCACCTTACAAGTATACAGACAAGATGGAGGAAGCGGTTATATCAACTGGAAAAAAAATTTGGTTTCTTCCCAGTGCCCGTGAGTGCCAATACAGACACAAAGTGGGAAACGGAGGTGCGGAAGAGAGTGCGTGAGGAGGAGGCCCTACAGTGGGCAGAGGCGGCCAAGAGCAAGTCAACGCTACGGGTGTACAACCTCAGCAAAAATACAATATCAGCGGAGGCTCAGTTATACGATAGCAGCCTGGGCAGCCGCTTGCTTTTTGAGGCACGTGCAGGAGGGCTGAGAACGCTAGTGTACCAACAGAAATATAATCGGATGGTGGAAACAACAACATGCCGGGCTTGTGGAGAAGCGGATGAAACCATCGAACACATCGTCCTCCATGCACAAGCCTGCAACCAGGCATCCGGTGCAGTGGTATTACGCTCCTGAAAACGCACAGACACACCGTGCAGGCCATTGCCAGAAGCCAATTGCTGGCGTGAAGCACTCTGGCTTCCAATCACCTGTAGACAAGGACAGCGCTGAACGCGTTCTAGATAGAGATGCTACTGCTGTCTCTCGAAGTGAGAGTTGAAATGCGCGCCGCAGCGTCCACGAAGCCGTTTGGACGGAGCTGGAAGTAATCGAAGAACGAAAAGGAGACTGGAGGACTGGTGGCGAAGGACAAAAGCAAAGTGAACGCGAAGGACAATGAGAAAGTGAAAGAAATAAGTGTTTTTTTCGTTTATTATTATTTTTTTTCGGCTAGGTACGAACGTGGTTCGGAACCGCCCGTTACAAAGGGAACAGCTGCAAGATCATCATCATCATCATCATCATCACAAACGAGTTGCATGTTCGCAGCTGCGCATGCAGGTCGGGTGCTCGAGGTGGGCTCGGGCCACGGGCTGTTCGCCGCCGATCTCGAGCTAGTTCTTCTTCGCTCTGCGTCCGCCGCTGCAGAAAGCAGCTAACAGGCGGCGCGAGATACGAGCCAGTACATATGTGGATTACAGTGGCTTACAAAACGTAGAATAAGCTCTGATTTCTCAATGACTTCGAAGTTCCATCCACGTTCAAAATTATTGAAAGCACAAGGTGCGGCGTTGCGGTCGTTTGGACCACCACATTTAAAACGTAAACGTTGTTTTGCAAAAAAAAGAAAAAAAGGTTTAACTTAAAGTTAGAAAACAAAAAAGAAATAAAGTGGCAGTTTTGCACTTCCTATGTCCTATATCGGCCTGCTCTTCGTCTGAATACTAATTTGCAAACCCGCTCCCAGGTTGTGTGGAGTAAAGCCCATCTATCCTGGCAAAAGTGGCGCCAATCATTTTTGTGGAAATGCTCGAGACACGTGCCGCGCGCCACTTCTGGGAAGAACTAGAGCCACTAAATGAGCTGCGCTTAGAGTATCGGCACTCTGATCCCCAACATTGTTGTGGGCGCCGACGTTTTGGTGCTTGTGCAGAGTAGACGAAACTGCCCATCGCCATGATTCAAAAGTGCGACTTCCTCAGCATTAGATTTGGTGTTAGGAAGCTCATATAATATTGCTCTGCTATGCCGCGAACTGTTTAAACATTTGCGGAGGACGGAAAAGCGTTTCCTGTGATTTCAGATAAATCTTCAGATAACTGGCAACCATGATTTTAAGCCACAATATGAACAAGTGTCGTTACTCTGGAGCGTAACTTATCTAGTGCGCGTCGAGTCAAAAGCAACAATATAGAAGAACATGGCGTCTGAAATCTAGCTCAGTGCTGCGCTGTTCCGCCATGATCTTCCCTAGTGCCACTAAATAAGCTACGCTTTAAGGTAACGCCACTTGTCCATAGTGTGCCTTAAAATCATGGCTGCCAGTTATCTGAAAGTTTATTTGAAATCATAGGAAACGTTTTTACGTCCTCCACAAAAGTTTAAACGCTCCGCGACAGAGTAAAGCAATATTACATGAGCTTCCTAACACCGAATCTAATGCTGAGGCAGTCGAGCTTTTGAATCATGACGATCGCCATGTTGCGTCTGCTCTGTACAAGCACCAAGATGGCGGCGCCCACAGCAATATTGGGGTACAGAGTGCCGACCCTAAGCATAGCTCATTTAGTGGCGAGGTCCACACTTCTGCACGTCCAGAGGTGTGAACCTGGTCGACGAGGTCCACACTTCTGCGCGTCGAGCCAAAGTAACAAGAAGCAACCGTTTCCCACCCGTGAACTGTACCAAGGAGTTCTCTGTCCAAGCGAGTAGCGCGGTTCTACTACTCGTCACCAATCGCGCGCCAAGTGCACAGCAGCTGACAACATTGGCAACGGGTATGGCAAGAAAGAACACTTTCCGTCTGTCTGCCTGTCAGCGAAAAAGAACCACTCAAATACACAAAGCCATGTTGCACTCGAGTCATCCTCGTAAATTCCATAAGTTGAAGGCGCTGCCAGCAAGTGCAGAACTAAATTGATTTGATAAAAATCACGCTTCCACAACAATGGTAGGCGGTATACGCCTACCATTGTTGTGGAAACGCGCAACAGAAGTGCGAGGAGTGGGTGCTCCGCTGCCATTCGCTTCCAAGGGCCGCTCATTTTAGTACTGCGCCGACAACTGCTTCCGAGGGCCGCTCGAGACACGGGCCTCGTGCACTGGCGCATTTGACGCCACTTGCAAGACAAACGCAAACACATCGAAGGGCTTTAGTCCAGACCACGGTCCAGACAGATAAAGAAAAATCAATAGCCAAGTGCAATAAAAAAAAAAAAAAGATCGGTGGCCGAGTGGGTTAGAGCACACCAGCTCGGAGCACGTGGAGCGAAAGCTCGCGTTTTATAACCCAGGGATCCTGGGTTGAATCACCACCCCGACTCGTTTCGATCTGGATGAGCATCGTACCGGCGTGCGGTCGTGCATCACTATTGCGTGATGCACGTTAAAGATCCCAGGCTGCCGGTTGCACTGCACTGGCTGAATTGCTCACCTACAGCTGGGAAACAAGTCGCTCGTTGAGGCAGACTATGCTCTAGGCTGTATAAACATACATGCACCCCAATTTGTTTTGCAGACAGGTAAGGTACACTGTAAAAAATAACTGTGTAAAAAAACAGAAAAAGCTTGGCAAGTTTCTTGCCACGAATTTTCTGTTTTCGTCTGTTTCCCTGTTTTCATACTTTCCCTTAAAATCATAACATTTCCTGTTCTTGGCTTTTCTGTAAAAAAATATACTTCCTGTTGTCAAATTTTGCAAAAAACCGGTTTCTGTTAAAACAAAGAGTGTCTCTTCTGAAACTTTGTAAAAAGATCGGCTTTCTGTAGTCGAATATCTGGAAACCACCGGCTTTTGTTAAAAGAAAGATTGTCTGTTTTGGAACTTTGTAAAAAGTCGACTCTCTGTTGGGCCAATTCTGAGGAAAAATGATTTCTGTTAAAAGAATGGTTGTCTGTTTTGGGACTCTGTAAAAAGATCGACTTTCTATTTTTGAATTTTGTGAAAAGACAGTTTTTCTTAAAGAAGAAACAGAGTTTCTGTTGTACAGCTTTGTAAAAAGATAACTTAAAAAATGTTGTAACAAGAAAATTAGTTTTTATTAAAAACATGTAGCAGAGTTTACATAATAAAAAAAAATGTCCCAGAGCATCGAAAAAAAAATCTGTTAAGCCCGACTCCTATTAAAGCGACATAAGCAACACCGACACAGGCAAAACGCGAGTGCGTGCAGCATTAATGCTATGCGACGTTTGGTAGGCTTGCAATCAGTCATGCTTCGTTCACGGAGCACACTGAGCTCGGGTACGAACCTCGATTGATTCAAGCCTGCCAAATATAACATCGTGTGAATGCTGGAGGTTTGTCACAGTCGGCTGTTGCTGTCTGTCGCCTTTGCGGGACTAGCACATAAGAAACATGTACAACAGAAAGTGAGAGGGTAATGTCAAATTTTCTGGCAAGGTAGAGCATATATTCATTCATTACCATCCGATTATCGCATATCCTTATTCATTACTATCCGATTATCGCCACATCCTTAATAAACATTTACACTTGTTTTAACAAGGCCACCATTATTGTCCACTCTTTTTCTATTGCTGAGTAAGACGCTGAATTCTAGTCCAATAAAAGTCCTTGCTTCGACTATGCAGATTGGCGTGTAGTTCCAGATCACCAACATCCAGAAAGTGGCACCTTCCGAGTGCATTGGTCAACTACCTTTTGTTTCGCCTACAGACTCGAACTACGTTTCTCGGAAGACAAGCCGACACTGCACATGAGTCTCCAAAGTAGGAGTAAATACCTTTACAGGGGCGGAATGGAGTCTTACTTTGCAATGTGAATATGAAGACAGTTTGAATAGTTATTGAAAAATTACTAAGTGCCTGTGAGCAACATGGCAACCTTTTTGTTTGATTAATAAATACGCTATACTTTGCGACGAGGCATTTCGGGGCCTTATAGTTTCCTACCTGCTTTTATACACTGTTGCCGCATTCCACTTAAAGAATACGGAATACAGTTGCCGTATTCTGTAAAGCTCTTAATTAACCGAAATTCAAATTAAGTGTATTGTTTCTCAGATTAACTTGGAAACTTGTTTTTTTTGGAACAGAAATGTCAGTAGGTCAAATATTCAACATCAACTGAAATAAACCACTGATCATTTTGGGAACACGCCATATTTAGACCTTCCCCACTTTCCTGGACTTATTAATGCCTGGATGTTTGCTATCAAAGAAGTCGTCAAACTTGTTAAAGAAAGAAAACATGAGATATTGTAATATTTGTAAATAACCACTTTATTTATTGCATTTGCCATGCTTGGGCTCTGACCAGATGGCATCTCTTGAACATACTATTAGAAACTGCAGTTTATTTCTTAACTTTGCCATGCTTGGGGCTGAACAAACGGAATTTATTGAACATACATACTTCGACTCTTAACACTGCCCTCTTGGGCTCTTAGCAATGACATTTCGTGAATATATACCGGGTATCCTTTCTATGGAGAAAAATATTGAAGGGAACTTGCACAAGCGCATTCTTGAGAGTGCCATTAGCTTACTTGACTTGGCGGCCACTAGGAACAAGATATGTTTTAATTAACCTTTTCGTTAAAAAATAAGCATATAGTTACAATTAGAAACTTGATGAGCATCGTCAGAAACCACTAAATCATTCAAATTTAGAGACTAGGACCACATGTATTGTTTCTCTGGCTCCTGCAAATGTGTCACGACCTCCATGTTTTTCCGTCTCATCATCCACATTTTCGCTCTGTAAGCCTTGTGCCTGCATTAATTCTGGTAACTTTTGCGAAATACCACTTCGTACGTGTTCCTAATCTTTCTAAAATTAACTGATTCAGTGATTTCTGATTATGCCCAGCAAGTCTCTAACTGGAACTGATTATAATTATTGTATACAAAACTGTTTTAAAACTTAATTATCTTAACCACTACGTGCCTCATTAAATAGGTCCCTTGGCTATGACCAGTGTGGGGCCAAGCCTATTTTTGTAAGATGCATAGTTTTTAAATTCAAAGACTGTCAAAACAGTGCACGCGCCCCAACATTTATGAACAAATTTTGTGGTTTTTGGCCATGGCCAGGAAGTTTCTAATTAAAAGCATATGGCTCCATTTACTAATTAGAGGTTAATTAAAAATATTTGTTAATTAGCCACCTACTTGCTCAAGCAACCTTGTTTGTAGTGCCCACCAAGTCGAGTAAGCTAATTGCAAAATGAAGTTACCCAATGAAACTTCTTGTTTTGAAAATTTGGTGCAGCTAAAAGCAAACACCCAGTATAGGGTGGCCTAAATAGTGGTAGGCTGTAATTTGGCTCCTAAAAGTAGCGTCTGCACGCAGCTAGATCAATTTTTAACCAAACATGTATTTTAATGGCACAAGTCGTAAACTTGCGAAGTATAGCTCCATTTCTGTCAGAAACAACAACACTATTCCTCTAAACCTCTATGGCGGGCAACGAAACAGACAACCAAGTCGCATCGACTCTGTTAGAGCCAGTTGATCGCTCAATTCGACCCGCGCCCGTTGCGAAACGAGTCCTCCATTCTATGTGAAATGCGAGTACTCATTTCGCATCGGGCTCTAACCGCTCACTGCGACTTGGTCGCCTGCATCAGTGCCCACCATAGACGCTAAAAAGATTATTGTCCTTATTTCTCAGAGAAATGGATCTACGCTTTTGAAGTTCACAAGGTAATGTGCACCACTAGAGCACACCTGTGGTGAATATTTTGAGCTAGCTACACAGAGAAGCCAATTTTTCCGGTGCAACTGACATCCAACCGCGCTGTTTATGCCACCCTATATACCATTAAATACATATTATCTCTATCTTTGCCTTGCTTGGGCTTTAAGATGACATTTCCGGAAAATACCTTTTTATTTAAATCGGGAAAGTCTTAGGAATGTTTCCGCTTCAAAGGCATACTCCTCCAGAGACAGCATCAGCTTGGCAACTGCGGATGACACACGGTGTTACTTCTTCCTTTTAACAATCTTGGTGCCTCTTGGTGGGTTGCTTGCAATACCCCTGAAATCAAGCAAACATATCTTTTTACTATAGCATTCTTCCCAATGAAACTTATATTAATTAAATATACAGGGAGGTTATGGAATGCTGGCCAAAACTTTCCTAGAAGAACAATGCGTTGCATAGGGAAAATATGGATGCGATGTTGGTGAGTGCCAACGACCAATTTGGCAGATGCCCATCATATGGATAATCATGTGCCTAATAGACTCATTTCAGATAAGGACACCAAAGTGTTGTGAACCAGAAGTCTGGGTTGCTGCCGCCATGTTTAGAATGTTTGAACTGCCGGAGGGAATTATGTGCATCGCCACATTTTAAGTCAATATTTTTGGGAAAACCGCGCCTGGTCGCTTAATAAGGTACACAGGGTGTTACAGTTATCTCGAACCAAGCTTTAAAAAAAGCAGAGCATTACAGGCGAATGGAAACAACTGTATGTTTTAGCAGACGTCTTGCCAGAGGCAATATCTTTTCTTATTGTGCCTAATTAGATAATTAAGACTA